>APFE030107969.1:0-11245 GCA_000404065.3 Pinus taeda
CTCTTCCCCACAGCAAACGATTTCCATTTTGGCTGAAAATGTCTGTCCTAAAGAACAGCCAATCACTTCGCATGAATCAGACACCATTGCTGATCTCATCCCTTCCAACCAGATTCTTCCCAGAGAATAAAATTTGAACACGTCTCTCTTAAAATGCAGCTAAATGCAACCTACGCAGAATCTATTGAATCACAGATCGTTGCTGTGAAGATGTTAATCGCCCATAAAGAATTTGTTGAGGCACTGGATTTATTATTTCCGCTACTCATGGATTTTTATTAGTCTTCTCTTCTCAAGTGATTGGGATACAAATTAGGGTTTTTTAAGGTAAGACACATTGAACCATGTTAAGCTGTCTACGGACTGCAGTCGTTAGTTTGGTTATGAGGTTTTTAATGTGATTGGGAACATATTCTATGCACTAGAGTCATTTGTTTTCAATTTTTTTTAATGCTTATCAACTTACGGACAATAATTCTTTCTAACTTTATCTTTCAGTGTTATTCGCTTATTAACTTATGAATATTTTTTTAGTTTTATTTTTTATCTTACAAAGTTATTTATTGATCTTTCTAAAGATGGATGTTTTTCAATGTCTAACATCAAACATTATTTTAGATTAGGTAGTTATCATATATTGTTTTAGATTAGGTAGTTTATTAATTAAAATAGTTCTGTATTAGAATGTGGTGATATAGTAATTTTAAACGGATTTATATTTATGTTTTTAGTATGATTTTTTGTAAATTTTGTTTATCAGTTTTGGATAGAAGGTGGTCTAGTGGTTAAGACACACCTTGATATGAAGTCCTTGGTTCAATTCCTTTCTCCATGGTATTGAATTTTTAGAAATTGTATACAATGAATATACATAAGTTTATTTTCTAATTATAAAAGAACTAGCATTTTCTGACTAAAAAGAGCTAGCAACAATGATTCATAACAACCTTTTAGTATTTGAAGAGAAGAGTTTGAAAAAAGATAAAAAATAAATATTAGGGTTCACACCTAATTCTCTAGAAAATGGATATTTTGGTGTTTTAATCATTTTTTAAGGGTTTTTAATGCTTCCCATATAATGAACAATATTTTCTTCTAATTTACCTACAAATATTATGTTGTGATCCTTATAGAGTATCTTTCCTTGTAATGTCCAAAATCAAACATAATTTTAAATTAAGTAGTTACTATTGTAAATATTGATGAATATGAAAATGTAAAAAAAATGGATATCCTAGTGTTGTGTAAAATATCACCATAATTGATATATGATACTATTAAACTAATCCATGTTTATGTCTTTGGGCACCTTCTATGGGATACTCTTGAAAGGATTTGTTGTTAGTCCTAAAATGGTCTCTACAAAGCTACCATGAAAATCTTAAAATTATTTTGTGTATGGAGAGTTAAGATTATTTTAGTGTAAGCTTTGTGATTTAATTGAAAATACATGCAATGAATATATAGGGTTGAATTTTGAGTAGGTGTATGTTGAGTATATGGTATTGTACATATTTTCTATGTGTATGGTGAATATATAGTACTATTTTTTATATATGTGGTGAGTATATGCTATTGAAAATATTTGCTATAAAAAAAAAAGAGAAATACATAGAGAAATACCTACTAAGACATGAGGTGCATAATTGATTTATACTTATTTACTTATACTATTTGAAGGAAATATTCAAATAAAGAAAGATAAAATTAGTGTTAGCAACTCATTTTATGAAAATGGGTGCTAAATGGTAAGAAGTTAGAAAAAACAATCTAATAAAGGAGGAGCATTTAGAAGAAAAGAAACAATTTGGTCCTATGCAATAGGGAAGATCCTTTAACCTATTAGTTCTACTTTCTATGAGAAAAAAAAATGTAGAGAAAAATGTCCCTATAATATAGTTTTAAAATGTCCCATTGACTCCTTATGTTTTTCCATTTATTTGTGGATGGAATGCTATCTACCTTTTTTTAACTTTGTCTCCATCTTCTCTCATAATACAGTACAAAATGAAATCAAGTGTGTTTTCACCATCTTATCCATGACTATAGATTTTCAATTGCTAAAAATCTTGCTTGAGGTCCTTGTCATTTATATATGCATGATGGGGGAAAGGATCTATGTGAATTAGGGCTACCAAATATGTAATTTTTTATGTGGGTGGCCTTGAAAGGATGTTTTCCAACTTGTTCATGTTACTCTTCTTGTAATTGATAGTTGAATGAAATTATTGTAAGAATTCCATCCACTTGTAATTTCTAGTTTTCTATAACTTAATTTTGTACTCCACATTAGTGGTGTCCCTTTAGGAACACATAATATTTCCCCATATTCCTATACAAGTACTTCCAATTGTTGTTTTTATTCTTCACTACACCCTTCTAGGGATGCCTTTGCCCTCATTGACTCCTTGCTAGACAAATTTTCTCCTAAAAGCAAGATGATCCAGATTTAAACATGAATGCAAAAAATTACAAATATAACCATAAATACAAATATGCAGTAAAAATAACACTTCATTTCATTAATACCAAACACTGAAATATGCTTACAAACAGAATGGAAATAAGACTAGCTTGGGCGATGGTAGCTTATCTCTGAGAAGAGGTGGTGGCTACGTGCCTCTCAACTATGTTACAATGAGGCTCAAAGGCGCCGCCTATTTATTATGGAAAAATAATGGAAAACCCTAAACATCCAAAAACTTAACGCTAGGAGATGAAGCGCCGAAATTGTGGGCCCTGTTTGGGTAAATTCGTATATCAACTTCCCGGGGTCGTATCTTTGGGATACGATCTCTGTTCGACTATCATAATACCTCATTTTGAAGATCTCAAAGAGGAGGCTAAAAACAAATAGGCAAGCAAAATTGGCACATTTTTGGTCTCTCTGTTTTCCATAAAAACATCGCTTAGGGCCTCAAAATGACTATGGAAGTTCACGACACGAAAAACTGCCAAAATAGTAAACTGTGCTACAATTAAGAAAATTGAAAAACTTAAAGAGACAGTCTTGGGGGTCCAAGTGGAATAGGCAGGTGGCCACCAATATCCATGTGGATCACAACATAACATATTTCTTTCTATAACTAATGAGTTTATTGGCTTACAAGGCACTTACCAATCAAATGTTGAACTTTCCTTTATGAATGTTGATGTTGAAGCATTTCCCATCCTAGATGAGGTGGTATTGGTTGGATATCCACATGAAGATTGCATCCCTCATATACATATAGGTACTTCCAAAGATAACTCCACATACATCATATGGAACTATATCCAATTCTATTTCATCGATAAAATCAACACTAATAAGAAATTTTATTCTACATAGTTTTGTTACCTTAACTTCCACATCCTTATTTACCCATGTGAATTGATATGGGAAAGGATGACCTCAAACCTCCAATCCAAGTTTTTTTACCAAATCCATTGCTATGAGATTATCTTATGAACCTTAGTCGAATAGGGCATCAATATTGGTCGTCTCAACCTAAATCTTAATGTCAAAGAACTTGGTCATTTCCATCTCTTCATGAAGGTAAAGACTACTTAAATTCATGCCATTTTCTACTAATGTCTGTACAATATTCTCATATACATCATAGTTTATTTACACTTTATTGGTCAAATATATGAACAAAAAAATCGCTTTTTGTTCAATCTTTCTTCCAATTCTTTGGGTTCACCTCTAGATGCAATTTCCAATACTTCTCCTTTATGTGGCTATGAAATTTGTAGTGGTCAAAATCATTGCTAGGATCCACACACTATTATTTAGTAACTATTATCTTCTTTTCATCCCCCTTCCCACTTCTTCTTCCCTTTCTTGGTAGCCTTTTGGTGCTCATTCATTTCAAACCACTTAACCACCCTTTTTTTCCCTACATTTTCTAGGTACTATTCTTGTACAAAATGTCATTCAAATTTATTGGTGTGAATAATAATACCTTCTTTTATAGATCATTGTGCAAACCCCCTAAATACTTGAGGAGTACGCTTGAGTTCTTGGGAGATATACCTATCATGATGGCCATCTTCCTGAATTTAGTGATGTAATCCTATAGAATCTTCCCCTACTTTTTCTTTAAGTAATTCTTGTGGATCCATGGTCCTTTGCATACATAATAGGGTAGAATTAGGAATTTATGAGGGTTCTAAAGTCCTCCCACTTAGTTATTGGGGGATCACTCTTTATCTTAAGTGTTTTTGTTTCCCATTAGGTTAAGGCATGGCCCCATAACTTCAGTTAAACAAATCTTAGTTTCCATTTCTCATTTAAGTGGTGAATTCTAAATTAATCTTCTAACTACTGCAATGAGTGGATTTATTTTACAAAATTGGTCTCACCTTGATATGACTTGATGTCCACCATTTATTTCATATTAAAGAGGGGTTATGATTAATTGATGGCACATGGACTTGGCTACTCCTTTTCAAGTTATTTTCTTGACTCCTTCTTCAGATCTTCTTGATCACACATTTTTACCTTTGATTTGGTTTTTAATTTGGAACTTCCATATTCTCTCATTCCAACCTTCTTTGCTAAAGCTACCATAAGGAGGTTTATATTATGAATTATATCCATGACTTTCACTTCTATCCATGAAAATATCTCATTTGTTGACTCGTGAGGGTTATTGTAAATAGATTCATGAGTCATGGTTAGGGTTTTAGGCCTTCGTTCTTAAACCAATTCCTCTATCCTTCATAACTTCCCACAAAATTATCAAAGAAAACTACTATGATAATAATATGATCCGTAAATTTCCCTATATATTCTAGTGGATATTTCACCACTACAAATATGACACAAATAGCCAAAATATATATTATGCGGGTTATTTCCCTTAGATTACATCTTTGTTAATTATTAATGTGTTGTTTATACATGTAATAGATATAACGAGAGAAACATACATAAATAAATAAAAACACAGTTAACTGAAGATACACTCTTGGAAAAATTATAGGAGTAAAATTAACTAGATGTTGAGGCTACTTTTTTCTCTCTCTCTTTGAATGTAATAATCGAATTACAAAATATAAGACACTCTTTAAGTAGTTATTTGAGACGTGTGGCATGATAGGATAATAAAACCCTTATGTTATTCTCTCTCACTCGGGCTCCATGTTGCCTTGCTTTACTATGGGATAAGATACAATAAAATTGAATGGAACCACTTGTCCTCAGTGGTCGAGTTATAACATAGCCTAATAAACAACTAGGGTTGAGGTTTGACTCCTTCGCCTCTCGACTAGAGTTAAAAATTTGATCCTTGTAGAGATTTTTTATTGTATTCATGTGGATATCCCCTTTCCTATGAGTAACAATGATTGGCATGCAATACTCTTGAACCATGGTGATAAAACACGATAGGTAAACTTATAAGAGACATAAGTTTTGAATAGAATATCTTATTAATTTGATTATTACTGTTGAAAATATTAGCGAGAAAAGAGTTCCTTGATTTGTGCCTTAATCATAGGACCAAGAGCAAGTTCCTTCTTCTACATGACTCAAGTTCCTAAAAATCAATATATTCCCTGAAACTTAGGATGGGTTCGTATAATTTAGGAATTAGTCCCTAAAAATTAAGATCAGTTAGGTTGCACTACTGTGTTTAAATTGAAAGTCAAGTTCTTTATTTTCTAGTGTGAGTTAATTGATAAAAACATAAGTGATTGATTTTCTCGTGGTTGACTAGAAATAGGACAATTTGCATGGGAAGTTAACTCATGCTAACTCAATTAGTCACAAAATCGTTCCTTAATTAAAAAATTCACTAATTTTAGGAATTTAAATTTCTTCAAGATGAAGAACGAAGACACAATTTATTGATTATCTTGTGAGCACGAGTTGGTGAGACAAGATAATAGAGCTCACAAATTTGTGAGTGGGTAGGACAAATTTGTGTGTGAGAGCTTAAGAGAAAGATGTTACAAGAGAAACTTGTGCATAGAATTATTGTGAGGAAGAGTTCCTAAGATTGAGGGAGGAGATCACACCACAACAAAGATATTATTCAAGCCTAGGCAAGGCAAGGATAAGGTTGTATTATCTATTAAATACAATCTTGTATTGTATATCATTCTTGAGTTTCTATCAATAATATTCTTGAGAAGAAGAGGGTTTTCCAAGTTTGGTATCCTAGATAACTATGTGCATTTGAATTATGTGATAATGATTTTATTCTTGTTCTTATTTCAGTGCATCTAGTAAAAAAATTATGTGTTTATGTGAGAAGAAATTTTATTTAATATTTCTCATATTAGCCGATCATAATTTCATGGATTTTCTACACTTACATAATTGGAAAGGTCTTTGAATGTAGAATAGTGTCACAAGGTACCACACTTGAATGGGACATTCTTATCTCCAATAAAATTATTTGAGGCCTCAAAATTCCCTTCGAAGGTTCTAGAACATAATTCTCCAATTTGGGTTATGTTGATAAAATTGCTCCTGCAGATATATTATGTAACGAACATTGCTCCTGCAAATATATTACGTAACGAACACGGTCCATATACACAACAAATATTTAAAATATATCGAATATTTTAATATCCATAATAGGACAAGTAATTTATATATATGAGAATGTACAAGATATATGATATTGGTATGGTTACAAATGGGGGCCTGCATATATACCTAGGTAGGTTCCCATTCACAAACTATCATGTCCTTTAGGACATGCCAATTTAGTAACTACTTATTATTTAATTAATTACTATCATGATTATTCTAACTATTATTATTTACATTATTTTATATATTGTATTCGTAACATTTCATTCTTCTTCAGAAAAGCTTTTTGCTCAAATCTTATTGCTCGCAAGACATGTCATCTATTTCTTTGTCTTGATTAATATATTCAGAAGTTCTTTCACGTTCAATATTTCGTGATATAAGATGATAGGATCCCTTGAGTGATACATAAAATTTTCAAATTGGGAAGGGATTTGACCATACTCAATTAATCTTTTGTGGAATCTTGCAGTTATTGGATAGTTCAAATGAATTTTTATCATAGGAATTAATTGTGGTGACATCGATATTCTTGGGAACATATGTGAGTTTTTCCTAGTATGGCAGATATTCAAATTCGTTAAGATGTCTACTTTTATGATTTGGGTGTCGATAAGGAGTTCTTGTGATATAATTTCCACTATCTTCTTTGTGATGATTTCTTGTTTTAGTTGAGGTATCCAATTTCCTTCACATACTCAAGTTGCTTGGTTAAATGCTTGATTTTCACTTTAAATTTCCATTGTTTGAATAACATCTACACGTGATTTTACCTTAACTTGTTTTTTATCTTCTTGAGTTGTGATACTGATTAGATCGATATTCATTTCTTTTTTTTTTAACTTGGATTGTTACTTTTGAAGTCTTAGACACTTCTTTCATGATAAATCCTTCTAATTTGTTTTTCAATGAATTTTTTTATCATTTTTAAGTTTCTTAATTTGAGTGAGTAGAATTTGATCATGATTCATGAGATGTAAGAGTTCTTCGGTTGATTCTTCATCAACCTTATTTTGAGAGTTTTGATCATTAAATATTTTTATCTATACATTCCTCTCTACATCCATGATGGGTGAAATGAGATATAAGCATTAGAGTTCCTAAATATGTAACTTTTTTATGTGGGTGGACTTAAAAAAATATTTTCCAACATGTTTGTGCTACCCTTGTACTTGAAGATTAATAAAACTCTTGTAATAAATCTATCAACTTGTATTTTTTATTTTTCTATAACTTGAGTTTTCACTTCACATCCCCCTTAGATGAAATCCCTTTAGAAACTTGAAAAATTCACCTTTATTCATGTAGCAATCCTTCCACTTTTTTTATTTATGTAGTACAAACCTCTAGGTTTTCCTTTTCCTTTATTAAATCCTCACTAGAATGATTTTCTCATAAATAAATATAACATATTTGTTGTTGTAACTATTCAATTTCTTAGCTTGTTGGAATTTACCATTGGAATCTTAGAATTTCATTTACACGATTAATGATGAGTTATTTCCCATCCTTGATGAGGTACTACAAGTTGGTTTTCGACTTGAACATTGCATGCCACATATACTTATAGGGACTCCCAAAGATAACTTCATATACATCAAGTTGAGATACATCCAATTCTACTTCACCAATAAAAGAAACATGTGCAACAAAGTTTATTCTACATTGTTTTTTTACCTTAATTGTCATATTCTTATTTACCCATTACAATGAATATGTGATAGGATTATATCAAATAGCCTATCCAATCTTGTTGACTAGACCCATTTCTATGGTATTAAACTATGAACCTCAATTGAACATGCCATCAATATTTGTATTCTTGACCTATATCTTAACGTGAAAGAGTTTAGTCATCTCCTTATCTTATTGAAGATAAAGGCTACTTAGATTCAACTCGTTTTACACTAATATGCATATAATATTCGCATCTACATTAGATCTATTTTCCACATGATTTCTAAAATCTATGATGAGAAGATTATTTTTCTTCCCATCATTCTTCTAGTTCTTTTGGTTCATTTTAGTTCTAGCGCTTCTCCTCTATGTGCCCATCAATTTTTCTATGATTACAATGACAACTAGAATCCTTTCATTAATATGTAGTGGATATTATCTTCTTATATTTTCCCCTTTTCTACTTCTTGTTCCCTTCCTTTTAAGCTTTTCTGTGCTCCTTTTGTTTTAAACTTCTTGAATACCCTTGCTTGATGTAGGAAAATTTGAATTTTTGTGGAAATTCACCTTCTTGAGATCACACAACAAATGTCTTCATCATCAATCCCTTAATTTTTTATACAAAAGAATTTCATATAAGAAATCCTACTTCACTCACAATGAATCATAACCAACCACTCATACAATCCTTGCTTTGTTTTGAGCAGTCTTCCATGCATCTTGTTCTGCAACTCTGACCTGATGATATCCACTATGCAAGTCTAACTTGGAAAAATAAATAGCTTCCTTTAACTGATCTAATAGATCGTCTATGCGAGGAAGGGGATAACGATTTTTTATTGTTATTTTATTCAGTGCTCGGTAATCAATGCACATTCTCCACGAGTCATCTTTCTTTCTCACCAAAATGAATGGTGACCCACATGGTGATGTGCTAGGTCTGATGAAGCCCTTCTAGAGCAACTCCTACACCTGCTTCTTGATTTCTACATTCTCTAAAGCGAACAACCTGTACATCCCAATGTTAGGCAATGGAGCATCTTGCTGCAAATTAATATCATGTACTATTTCCTTTTTGGATGGCAGACCTTTAGGTTCTTGAAACAAGATATGATACTCTGAAACAACTTTTTCTAAATCAGCTTGTTGTTTGGCATCACAACCCTCAAATAAATTGGTTTTATCAGGTTTCTTTTCCTTTACAACCATCAGTAAAAATTGTTTGCATGAATTTACAATTTGTTTCATCTGCCTTGAGTTTATAGAGTATAATTATTCTTGAGCTTATGAGCTCTTACAAAGTATTTGATTCCATCTATAACGAGTAGATACTTGTTCTCAACTCTATAGAAAATAGCTTTTTTGTCATACAAGTAAGGACTTCCTTAAAAAATTCCACATATATCCAAAGGAATTATATCTAACTCAACCTCATCTACAAATGTTGACCCAAAAGAAAACTTGAGTTTACATTGTCTAGTCACTTGTAGTTGCGCTTTATCACTTAACCAACCTAATCGGTATGGTTTCTTGTGAGGTGTAGTCAGTAATCCCAACTTCTTTACAATTGCTTCAGAAATTAAATTTACTTGTGAGCCACTATCAAACAAAGTATCAATCTTTTGATTTTTGGAAATAACTCGAATATGGAAAAGATCATGTCTTTTTCTCTCATTTTCTTCATTAATAGTAGATTGTGCAGAATTACTAGTAGATGCTTCAGAATTCTTACCTCTTATACCTGTGGCTGCAATGGTTGTTTCATCTCCTAAGTCCAACCCCAAATCTTTCTGAATAGCTGCAGCAGTCTTCTTCTTCTTTCCCTCGAACTTCTTAGGTCTTAGCTCTGAATGCAGAATCCAACAGTGCTCATCATCATGCTCATCCTTCTTACAATGAGTGCATGAAGAATTGCTTTTCTGTGCAGTGTGGGCCTTCCTCTCTTTCCATTTCTATTTTCTTTACTCCTTATTCTTGCTTGCAATGGGCTTGGATGATTCTCCAACCTCTGGGTTCCCATTCTTTCCTCTAGCTTCTAGATGCGTAGCTTGAACAGATACCTCATCTATACTAGTGGGATTAAACATGAGGAAAGTGTGCCTCATGTAGCTGTGTAGACCACCGATGTACTTCAATAGAGTCTTAGGTGAGTCTAATGAGATTCCTAGAATCAAAGCTCTCTTCCTAAATTCTTGGGTGTAACCTTGTACACTTTTCCCTTTCAATTGGCGAAGAGTTTGCCAGCTCATCATGGCTTGCTACATGTAGGCCAATGGATATAACCGGTTTTTTATTGCAGAAACAAATTCACTCCAGACAGAAAGAGTCTTACCATGTCTCTTCATGTAAGCTTGGGTCCTGCCTTCCCACCAAACCAAGGCAGTGCCCCCAAGGCATAGGCTGGCCAGCTGAATCTTGCTCTTGTCTTACTCGATACTCTGCACTTTGCAATAAACATCAATTTGTCTAATCCAATTGTCCAATGTTTCTGCAGTCAACTCTCCATCATATATTGGTAAATCAAATTTAACATCCAGTTTAATCAAATATGTCTTCTTTTTATGTTCAGGGCTATTAGGAGGTAAGATAAATCTTTCTTCTCTCCCTTTGCCTTTGGAGTGGTCATGGAGGAGAGATTCTTCTTCCCCCTTATCTTGTTTGGAGCCTGATGATTCCTCATCTTTTTGTTTTCTAAAGTCCCTATAAATTTCCTCTACCATGGACCTCATGGCCAGGAAACTCTCTATAAGTTGTGGGTGTGGGCCCAAGGAACCTTCCTCCGACTTTTTTTTCTGAGTATAAACTCTTCCAATTTCAGGATTAGTTTTAACAAACTCTCCTTCTCCTAATTTGAGCTTTGATTTGGTTAGCATTCAACAGCTAAATCCATCACAAACTTGTCTAACCTTAACAACCTAATCCTCTGATACCACTTGATCTGAAATCACCCCTAGGTGACCTTAGGAAATTAATGAAGGTATTACAGACTCATGTGTTGGTGTGTGTGTCTAGGTTATCTTGTGCAATGGATCGATA
>APFE030107971.1:0-42036 GCA_000404065.3 Pinus taeda
GGGGAGAATGAAGTTGAGGATCTTGAGGTTGCCATCAAGTCCAAAGGGGGAGATTGTTGGCATTATGATTTTGGTATGACCCTATGGTAACGGTGTTGTACTTGATGGCAACTCACTCAAGTGGCAATGGTCTGTTCAGGCTCTCAAAATGATGGAAATTAAGTGGCTCGCAGGTGAATGGTTCAAAAGGTGTGGACCCGCAAGTTCACCGTGCAGGAGGTGCGGTCATACCCGCAGGTTACCCATTCAGAAGGTGCAGACCCCAGTGCACACACTTCAAGGCAGTAAAGCATGCTCATGTGGGGTTTCTTATGTTTGGCTCGTGGTATTTAGCCCACCTTTTCTGATGCTATGGTTTTGGCCCGTGGTATAGGATCTATTTTGGCCCCAGTTTGGATCCCTTGTATTGGTTATTGATGGTTTTGTCCCATGGTGTGAATGAGGGCTTGTCTATAAATAGGGAAGGAGATCACTTGACCAAGTATCTTTTTGCAAATTGAATATCTTAAGATCGGAAATATTGGGTTATTGTTTCAAAAGCTTGATCTATATAAAAGTGAAGTTAAAAGCGAATCTATGAAGGGTGATCTCTCGAGCACATGATCAGATCTAAGCATCTGACTATCGGTGGCACACTGGGGGACAGCCATTTCGGCCCTAATCAGAGGGACATAGGTGATTAACGGTGCAAGTGCGTGGGTACACAGAGCAGAAGAGGGTGCAGTGTGTGGGTATGCAGAGAAGAAGAAGGAGAAGTGCGTGGGTACGCAGAGCAGAAGAAGGCGCAGTGCGTAGGTACGCAGCGCGACAAAGGTTCAGGTGCGTAGGCACAGGGAAAGAACGCGGCGCTTCAGAAGTCGCAGGTGCATGGGTGCGTGGCGCGATAGCATTTGTGGGTGCGTGGCTACAATAGCAGTACGCGACGCGATAGTATCTTTGGGTGCGTGCCTACAGTAACAGTATGCAGCGTGATTCGAGAAACAGTGCGTGGGTACGCGGTGCAGTAGAAGGGTCTCTATGGGTATACGCAGGAGAGCAGAAGGTGAAGTGCGTATGCACGCAGTCCAGAGAAAGAAAAAATGCGTATTTGTCTTAAGACCTTTTGTTGGCTAAATTTTTCTGTTGATAAGGTGTTCTGGGTTTAGTTTACTATTACTGTTGATCTGGTTACTGCAGTTGACTGGGTGATTTACTTGTACTTGATGATTTCTTGATGTTTATGGATCCAGTTTGAAAATTTATGAAAAGTGGTCCTTGAAAGAAAAGAAGTAGGGGGTTGTAGCTCCCTTCCAGGAGAGACTGGAAAATGAGAGAGAGTTGTATCTCTCTGCAGGTTGCAGCCTGCGTACTGGTAAAGGACTGCACCAGTACAAAACCCTTTGCAAAAGAAGTTTCTAATTTGAAAGAAGATAGAGACATATTGCAGCAGGTGGTTTTCACCCACATTGGGTTTCCACCTTACATCTGGTGTTCTTTGGTGTGACTGTCTGTTTTTCTTTGTTCATGCTCATTATTTTATGGTACTGACATGCAAAAATAATTCAAAGTGTAAATAAGGAAGATTTATTAAAAGAACTTGATAATACTGATTCACCCCCCCTCTCAGCATTATTTCCAACAGCATGAATGGGATCAATTCAATCAGAAATTACAAGACACCTCCAAAGCTCCAAATACTCAAGAAACAAAGGAATTCAAGACTCCTCTGAAAATTCATCAAGATACAGAGCCCAAGTCTGTCGATGAACAATCTACACCTACGGTTCAAGAAGCAACAAATTCCCAACATGATGAAATCATTCTTGCTCTCCCCACATCAGAAATTATTCTGAAAGTAACAAAGATACTTCCACTTGATGTATTCTATAGCCCTCTCCGCAAGGTTGTAGTCCGAAGGCAAAGGAAAAAGAGAAGGGTAGATGCACCCAAATTCTCACCTGGAAATGAGCCAATGGATGTTGTTTGGAAGGACATGCCTTTTAATCCAAATAAGAACATGACTAGACTACCACAGTTCATACGAGCATATGCGTCGACCGCTATGGATAAGGTTACTGAGGTGTCTACTCTGCTAAATTAAACAGAGGAAAGAATTTCATAGCTCGAACAAGAGCTCAAGATAGAAAAATCAAGTGCAAACAAGCAGGCAATGAGAAGCTCGCATAATTGCAGCAGACACGGAAGTCTTGAAAATAAGCCATGAAGCCGACTTATTAGCCAAAAACATGCAGCTCCAGGGATTACAACAATCCTTGGATAGGTACAAGGATGTTCCTACTACTGAGGAATTCATCAAAGAGGCTTTAGAACTAAATTCTCTTCTAGTCAAACAATAAGACTATTTCTATCAGAAGCTGTTGTTAGAGTTGGTTTGGTCAAGTCCTCCGTCAGAGATCAAAACTCTTTGCATTTCATGATTAGGTGTCCCGCTCCATTCTCCCAGTTGCATTCCGCTAGGGCGCATGCCATAATCTGACAGAGAAGGTCATTATAGTCATATCCCCCCTCATGTTTGGTTCCTGCTGGCTCAGGTCTTTTGTCAATCATCATCGAAGTCCATGACAGTCAAGGTCTGGTCCTTTAAAGGATGAAGGTTATTTCGAGGTATAGGTCTAGGAATTCAACAATTCGGTACTTGAACATGTCCAGTAGAACCATGCAGGCCAAAGTGAGCCCTTACACAGTTATGGTTTAGAAAGCTTCATCGTGATGTGGATAGACTTCGACTCTTCTTCAAAACTTTGTTTTGAAGAAAACTCAAACAGTGTCATTTATGACAAAATTTGCAAAAAAGTTGCGAGTTGATTTTTCAGAGGTAGTCACGGTTTCCATGGCCAAATATCCTGTCCTGCAATCCCTGCAAAAAGTGCCGAAAATTTCACCATTTGAGCTAAAATTTCAAAGGAAAAGTGAAAACCAGTGCATTCTAAAGTCAATGAAAAAGTGCCACAACACAACATTAGAAAATGGGTTTTTGAAGAGGCAAAAATCAAACTCATCTCTCCCAAAGCTTTATATACAAGTTTTCCACCAAAATTAGAGGCATTGTGCAAATCAAAACCAGTGGGAGACATTGCAAAGTGGGAGTCAGTTTTCAGGGCGCGGCGCACACAGTCAGGGGCGCGGCGCACACACAGGATGCGACGCACATAGCCCCCGCCCCCAGTTCAAAGTTATAACGCACGCAGTGCATACCCAGGGCGTGGTGCACTGGGCTTTGCGCGCAGCGCATATAGGCCAAGGAGCAAACAAGGAATGAGAAGTCGGTGGGAGGTGAGGATAAGGGTGCGGCGCACACAACCAAGGGCGCGGCGCACACAGCCCCTGCCCATTTTTCAAGCCTATAATGTGCACGGCGCACACCCAGAGTGTGGCACACAAAAACAAGAGCGTGGCACACACAAACAGAGGCGCGGTGCATAGAACCAAAGTGCCCAGAACATGCCAAACTCACTCAAATTTGCTTTTGTGAAGCACACAAATTTGCAAGGTAGGCTCTATTAACTCACTTGTTCATCAAATTGGTTAAAGACATGGTGGTTTTATGCCCAATGATGGAAATGAAACAAAACTCTTAAAGCAACCATATAAAGACACCAAGAGACCATTTTTCTAGGGTTGTGAAATTGTATTGTTGATGCCAAGGTCCCCTTTTCCCTTCCTTATCTTTTTCCCTTGTTCCCCTATGCCATTTTTCCTATCATCACTACCCTAACACTACCAAACTCATATTCCCTTTCCCCTCCTCCTATTGCTCAATAGAAACCCCAAACCCTACCCTATCAAAAATCCCAAACTCCTCCCACATCCCTAACAAATTTCTCCCTATAACCCCTATTCCCATTTCATCACTCCCTTCCTAATAATCCCTGTTTCATTGTTCCCCTTGGTAACAGATACTACAAAGGCACCCAGCCTCACACCATCATCAAAGGGGTAGCCTAATAACAGCCCACATTGCAGTCATATCATCACAACATTTGTATGAGTATGAGAGGGAGACACAGAGTGACTCATCCTCAGAAGAGCAGGCTCCCAAGAGACACCACAAGAGTGGAAAACATGTCAGAGATGAACCCACTACCCTCACTGAGTTGCAAGCATGCCCTCTTGCCATGTCATGCTTCCAGGACCTATCATGTTTTGAATTTTGTCAAAGGGTGGAAAATGTCAGAGTTCATCATGAGTTGGCCCGTTTATTTGTGCTTCATCTACATGGAGGTCAATCTACACTTGGAGAAGCTATTGGAGAAGGAAAATAGGGACAAGACCATATTGAGGAGGATGGCTTGTCATTATAGGGCACGGAACATGAGCGCAAAGGCCCGAATAAGGAGCTTGAAAGCTAAATTGAGCAAAGCAACAAAAGAGGCAAAAGAGGCAAAAGAGCAAGATCGGCTTCGAATCTTGGCTGAAGCTTCCTTGGCACAACATAGTGCTTCTTAGAGAACCTCCAGCCCAAATTTCAAGGAATTTGGGAAAATTTTGGTCGCATGGAAATTTTTTAGCACAAACACAGGTTTTTTCTCTATACGTGTCGCGCCACCGGCGAGACGCGTAGGATTTGGAGCCCCAAACGAGAAATGGTTTGCATTGTTGGATTCAGTATGAAAAATCACAACTACTGGCACATGGAGCAAGAAATTTGGAGAAGATCTTGGCCACCAAAAGGGAAAAAAACACTCAAAAATGGTCTCACTGCCCCTATTTTGACACACAGGAAACAGTCTTGGGACAACGAAGATTTGGAGGGGCAAATGAGCTCCAAATTCAAAAATTCCACTTGAGTTGGAAATTAGACAGGACAGGCTTTCCAACAAGCACACTTGGGCACATTTTGGACTCCGGAAAGTGCCTCAAAACCGGCCTCAAAGTGGCACGATGCATACAGAAAAGGGGCGCGACGCATATAGGAAAAAGGCCTAGAATGCCTATATTTCGCGAAATTTCGCTTCCCGAATTTTTGTAAGTGGGCCCACTCATATGAACTTCAGTTTTTTGGCACCTAAGGTGGTTTTATAAGTATTTTCACTCCATATGGTCAGTTATCCAAGTGGCAAAGGAACGCAAAGGGCCACCCAAGCCATTTGTCATGTTTGTGGCGCTGCACCTGTAGCTGATGTTTGGCTCTCCACCTTCATTTTGTGATGATTCGAGTAACTCCCCAACCCTTGGGCGTTCTATATCTTAATGGAACATTCTATATATTGTATGCAAACTATTTGCAAAGGGTTGGTTGGCTTGTAACTTCTGGGAAACTGTGGGAAAGAAACTTTGTTTCTGCATTGTATATCTTTACAAAGGATTAATGAAAGGCAGTGGCTCTGTTTCATGAGATTCATGTGGTTGTGAGTGTAGCAAATGTGTCTCTTATGTTTCATATGTATCTTGTTATGTTTCATAGCTCATTTCATATTCATTTCCATTGAAATTTTCTAACTTAGCTAAGTTAGAATTCAATTTTATTGCTTTGCCTGTGGGAAAATTTCATGTACAGTGTTCATTCTTCTGTTGAAAAGGATTCATGTCGTCCATGCCCTTTTCACCCTCTTAATCAATATCTCCATTCTGCCATATCTTAAAAGTAAATTGCTATGCTTTCCGCCTACCTTGCCTCATGAAATAATCCGTGCCTTTTGTATGATGTTCTCTGTTCATTGAGGTCCAGTGGTCCCATAACATCCCAGAAACACAATCATTCATAAAAATCACTTCTTATTTTCATTTTCACTTACTAGAATAAGACAAATAGTTCATTGTAAGTCATCTTAGGCCTTTTCATTCACTTATTCACTGAGTGTGACTTGGAGAGAGCCCTCTCCTGTTCTGGTAGGGCTAGCTACCAGACTGAGCGTGATTTGTGGTTACTCTGAATTTTGCCTTCTTTCAGCGTGAGGCAAATTTAGGTGATAACATAGTGGTGACTCCACTAGGGAGGAAATAAAATCCCCTTGGTTCTTAATAATTCTAAGCTTCTATATGATAAGTTTAGGATTTGATAGGCTGATGTAAAATAGGTTGTGTCCTTTGATTTTTTCTTAATAGCACACTGGCTTCTCGAAGATACACCAGAGCTAATCCAGATCTCGACCCTCCGCTCATCTACGAAAATCCCAATTTGATTTCAAGAAACTGTCATCAAGAAAGCTCTATATTTCTCGTGCTCAAATCCCATTCATGCACGGACGTTTTTGAGTATATTGAAGAGCTAGAGTTTGACGAGCAGTTTGAATTATCGTTGTTTGAAACCAAGTCCAAAAGAGTGGTTGACTCTACTATCCACAATCCACAATTTCTTGTAGACTTGGAGACGGAAAGGGCTAACCGGTCTATTGATAACTACATAATAGCTCAGCTTCAAACTCCCATTTCTAGCCCCTTACAAACTGTGCACACTCCTCCAACACCTCCGAGGACAAATCCACCAAGAGTGATGGTTGCACGTTTCGCACCGCTTTTTTTGCCTCAAATTCTAAATGATATGCCCGCTGATTACCAAAGAAAAATCCCATTCTTTGATGGCACTCCTAATGGCATTACTTCGCAGCAACATGTGGACAGAATGGTAGACTTTTATGAACTTCATGAGATAGATGCGGAAAACGTGGCGATGAGACTTTTTGTACAAACATTTGTGGGTGAAGTAAGGAAATGGTTCAGAGGTTTACCGACTGCACGTATCGCCACCTTGGCAGACCTACAAAGAAAATTCTTGAACCGCTGGGAAGTGAAAAAGAACCCTCTTCAAATTCTGTCCGAATATAAGCAAATCAAGAGAAACACTGGTGATTCAGTCCAAGATTATTGCATTAGATTCAATGCAGTGTATAATGAAATTCCAGATAATCTAAGGCCACCCGTGGGACTAGCCATGTTGAAGTTCCCGGATGGTTTTGATGCAGATATGGCTTATCAATTGAGAGAAAGAGAACTGGCTACAATGGAAGACATGCAGAAGATAATAGTCAGCGTTGAAGCAAATTTGCTGACCAAGAGGGCTAGAGCAAAAGCAGAAAACAAGGTCACTGCAAAGGAAGAATCTTCCTCAGTAGATTAGCTACTTCGAAAGGTAGAGCAGATGCTTGAGAGAGTGAAGCTTGACAAACCAGAGCCACAAGTTAGAAATCCTAACTTCCATGGCCAACAACAACCACAGTATAGGATAAGACAGAGAGATCAACGAGCTTAAGAGCCAATTGCACAACAATCAATACAAACACCTTTGCAGCAAAATTTTGTGCATGGACCGGAATCAGATGAAGACGAGAATGTAATAGGAAAAGAAAATCATCTCTTTACTCCTGACAATTTTCCTACTTATCTCACTGAAGGGGAGGAGTATACAGAGAATTCAGCTGCACACAAAGATGGAGATTTCATTCTAGCAAGCGACACCGTCTTGGAGGAACAATCAGATGAATACCAAAGAGGCTACATGAATGCTTTGTCTGCCCAATAGCAGTGATATTCACTTAGAAACAAGGATGTGCCAGTCAAACCCATTCAGAAAAAGAAAGATGTTGAAGCACCAAAGAATGATTCAGCTAGTACACAAAGGAAAGGAAAGGAGGTGATTGAAATAGAGAGCAGCAAATCAACATCAGCAAAACCATCACATCAGCAAGTTACATCGAAAGAAAGGGAGAGGAAAGAAATCACGGTCAAAGAGGTGGAGAGGATTCCCGCATTCAATTTAGAGAATGAGATTTCCAAACTAAAAATATCCATCCCTTTGACTGAAATATTGAAGAACAACAGTTATAAAGGACAAGTATCCAAAATGTTAAATTTGGATCCGATGTCAGACATGGTGAATGTTGAAGATGATCAGCCTGAAATGATTTTTGGGCTAGCATCAAATGGCGAGTCTCATGACAGTGAGGTGCCACCTTTCTACATCATTTTGAGGTTGCATGATTTTGTCTTACATAATGCCATGTTCGATTCCGGAGCCTCTCATAATCTCATGCCCAAGGCAATCATGGAAAAGCTTGGTTTGGACGTCACCCAGCAATATCATGATCTCTATTCGTTCGATTCCAGCAGAGAAAGATGTATAGGTCTCATCAAAGACTTGGTTGTGATTTTGGATCAGCTCCCCATGAAGAATGTTTTGATGGATATTGTGGTGGCAGACATTCCTCCAAGGTTTGGCATGCTTCTTTCCAAGTCTTGGGTAGCGAAACTAAAAGGGGCACTGCAACTAGACTTCTCCTATGCAACGATTTCAGTATTTTGACAAATGAGGAAATTATATCGGGAACAGAAAATGAAGTACATGATCAAAAGCAAGGAGAAACCAATAAATCATCCTATTAATTATGTACATACAGATTTAGAGTATTTTGTTTTGTATTCAGATAATTTAAATGATATAGATAGTTAGTTGGTAGAAGCAGATGATATTCTGGAAATAATAGAAAATTTCAGAGAAGTTTTGAAGAAAGAGGAACAAAAATAGTAGAACACCATTGGGCAATCAGCTGAAAGCAATGGATAGCAAGTAGGCAAGGCACAAAAAATAGAATTCTAGCACTTGCAAGAGGAGGAAGGATTGTGGACCATGGATTTTGATGGAGCAGTAGGAAATGATGGCACTGGAATAGGAATTTGGGTACACAGTCCCTTCTCTGCCCCAAACAAGGTCCCTAGTAACATACGGGTGTGCTCTTACAAGTTGGCTTTTGAATGTTCAAATAATGAAGCTGATTATGAAGCTCTGATTGCTGGCCTAAAAATTCTAAGAAAGCTGAACGCTAAGAGGATTTTAGTATATGGCGACTCTAAATTGGTTATCAAGCAAGTCAGAGGCGAATATCAAGCAAAGCATCCTAGGATGCGGGCTTACCGTAACGCAGTCCTAGACATTTTGAAATTATTCTCAGAATACACCTTGACATGTGTGCCTCGCATACAAAATAGCATTGATGATGCTCTTGCTAAGGCAGCAAGTAGTTCAAAATCCCAATGAACTCTAGTAACAAATTCGAAATCCATGTCAAGCACCGTCCAACCGTTCCAGACAATCAGAGATATTAGCAAGTGTTCCAAGATGATGACGAGATTGATGATTTTCTGCAAAACAAAGGCAAGTTTAAAGAGACCTCAATTGATGAATAAAATAATGATGGAAAAGGTAATGGTACAGATGAAATGCAGATCAATGAAATGGACGTGTTCCAGTTGAAGAATAACGTTATTCCCAAAGGCTTGATACCTCTAGAAGAACTCTTCGATTAGGATGATGTAGTCTGCAAGCCAACATTGCAGCCAACAGAGAAGGGTGTGGAAGAGGTCAATATTGGGACAGCTGCGAATCCTAAATTGGTAAAATTGTCCAAAGCATTGCCGCCAAAGATCAAGGATAAATATATCAGTTTGATGTCTTCATTTGCAGATGTGTTTACTTGGGATTATTCTGACTTAAAGACGTATGACACCAACATAATTCAGCACACTATACCCATCAAGCCTAATCAAAAACCATTCAGACAAAAGTTGAGAAGGCTAAATACAAAGTTGTTGTCGTCTATTGAAAAGGAGATCAACAGGTTGTACAAATCAGGGATCATTGTGCCAATCAGATTTTCCGATTGGATCTCCAACTTGGTACCCATAAGGAAAAATATAGGGGAAATTCACCTATGCATCAATTTCAGAAATCTTAACAATGTCTCATTGAAGGACAACTATCCATTGCCCAAAATGGACCATATACTTCAGCGAGTAGTGGGGGCATCTCGCATGTCACTGCTTGATGGTTATTCCGGATATAACCAAGTTTCTATCCATTAGGATGACCAAGACAAGATAGCGTTCACCACTCCATGGGGGACCTTTCATTACATGAAAATGCCTTTCGCTTTGAAGAATGCGGGTGCCACATTTCAGCGTGCTATGGACTTGGCTTTTGCAAATGAAAAGGATGTATTTTTGGTGGTGTATTTGGATGATTTGACGATGTTTTCTAAATTTGATGAAGAGAAAATGTACCATCTTAAAATTGTCTTCCTAAAGTGCAGAAAATATGGCTTGTCGCTGAATCCAAAGAAGAGCTTGTTCGCAATGGAAGAAGGCAAACTACTCAGACACATTATCTCCAAGGATGACATCCATATTGACCCGGCACGTGTGCAAGCAATTCAGCAAATAGATCTTCCCCGAAATAAAAAGGAGATACAATCATTCAATGGCAAGATGAACTTCCTCCGCCGCTTTGTACCCACTCTCGCGGAGCATCTAAAAGAAATGACAAACATGCTTAAGAAGGACAGCCAAGTGAAATGAACGGAAGAGGTGGTAAAATCTTTCAATTTGGTCAAATTGGCACTTTCCTCAGCACGAGTTCTATTAAGCCCGGACTATACTCAAGATTTCATATTGTTTTCATTTGCTTCAGAGCATACTATGCAGCGGTATTATTGCAGAAGAGAGAGGATCATGAAAGACCCATTGCATTTTTCAGCAGAGCTATAAGATACGCAACTTTAAAATATAACATCATTGAAAAGCAGGCTCTTGCACTTGTGAAGGCATTGAAAGATTTCCGGGTGTATATTCTACATTCTCACTTCTAGCCTATGTTCCTAACGCTGCTATAAAGGATGCTTTAGTGTAGGCCGATCCGGAAGGAAGAAGAGGCAAGTGGATTGCAGCCTTGCTGGAATATGACATAGAAATAAAACCCACAAAACTGGTGAAAGGACAGGGATTGGTGAAGCTAATGGCTGAATCAAACTTGCATGCTTTGGACATAAATCTGATCGCTGCTTTGTCCGATGAAAATGATGAAGAACTGCCAATTCAGATATCTGAAATGTTTGCTTTTTCTCCATGGTATTCTGATGTCATATATGTGCTCAAAAATTTGTCACCTCTGCCCAGCATGACTAGAAACAAAGCAAGAACACTTAAGTTGAAGGCTGCCAGGTTCTGCATTCTTAATTTAGCACTGTATTGGAAAGATCCCAGTGGAGTTTTGTTAAATTGTTTGGTGGAAAAGGAAGCAAAGCAAGTCATGGAGGACTGCCACCAAGGAGACTGTGGAGGTCACCTCTTTTGGAAGCCAACAACGAACAAAATTCTGAGAATAGGGTACTATTGGCCGACATTGTTTGCTGATGTATATAAGATGGTTAAGCATTGTCACAAGTGTCAAATTTTCGAAGGAAAGCAAAAATTACAGCCTCTACCACTCAAGCCCATAGAGGTGAGCGCCCCTTTTCAGCAATGGGGGTTGGATTTCATTGGCGAAATTGATCCCGCTTCTTCCGAATAGCATAAATGGATCCTCACAGCCACAGATTACTTCACAAAATGGATTGAGGTGATCCCCACCAAACAAGCTACAGATGCGGTGATCATTTCATTCCTTGAAAATAACATCTTGTCTCGCTTTGGTTGTCCGAACAAGCTAATCACCAATAACGCAACAGCTTTCAAATCAAAGTGGATGGTAGAATTTTGTCATAAATACCACATTATTTTGGGTCATTCAACTGCCTATCATCCACAAGGCAATGGATTGGTGGAATCCTCAAACAAATCATTGGTCAACATAATCAAGAAGCTGATGGAAATGAACAAGAAGAGTTGGCATAAAAGGTTGGTAAATGCGCTTTGGGCAGATCGGGTAAGCCAGAAGAAGTCCATAGGTATGTCACCATTTGAGCTAGTTTATGGAGTTGATACAGTATTTCCTTCCTCTCTCGCTACCCCAGTTGTCAAACTTCTTCAGGAGGCCAGCAGTGAAGAAGATCACATGCAAAGGAGGCTGAATCAAATGGTCCACTTGCAGCAGACCAGAGAAGAAGTTTTCAAGAACACATCCAAATTGTAGGAGAAAATCAAGAAAATTTATGATAGAAAGGCAAAGATGGATCAATTTTAGGTGGATGATGTAGTGCTGAAGTGGGATGCAAGAAATGAGGAGAAAGGCAAGCACGGTAAGTTCGAGAATCTTTGGAAAGGTCCTTTCAAGATCGCAGCATATCGGGGGCAAAATGCTTTTCTTCTTAAGGAAATAAACAGAGAGGATTGTCCAGGAGGGCTGATCAATGGTCGGCTGCTCAAGTGGTACCACTTCTAAGTTATCAAACGCTGCTTCCACTGTCATTGTAAATACCATTTTATTCCAGTTTCGTTAGAGTTGTTCAAATTAGTCTTTAAGTCATTTTAATGTCAAGTTTGAGTCAGTTTTTTGGTCGTTTCAGCTTCGTAAATGAGTCAGAGTCTGGTATTATTTATCAAAACGATGACTCCATAGCCCAATGGACGAAGGAACTGTCTAGCTCCTCCAGAGATCTGTTGTTCTTGGCACCTCCAAGGAGCTACCATCCCCCATTGGAGCCAATGTTAGAGTCGGTCTGGTCAAGTCCTCCATCAGAGATCAAAACTCTTTATGCATTTCATGGTTAGGTGTCTCGCTCCATTCTCCCAGTTGCATTCCACTAGGGGGCATGCCATAATTTGATGGAGAAGGTCATTATAGTCATATCCCCCCTCATGTCTGGCTCCTGCTGGCTCAAGTCTTTTGTCAATCATCATCGAAGCCCATGAAAGTCAAGGTCTGGTCCTTTAAAGGACGAAGGTGATTTTGAGGTGTAGGTCTAGGAATTCATCAATTTGGTACTCGAACAGGTCCAGTAGAGCCATGCAGGCTAGAGTGAGGCCCTTACACAGTTATGGTTCAGAAAGCTTCATTGTCATGTGGATAGACTTCGACTCTTCTTCAAAACTCTATTTTGAAGAAAAGTCAAACAGTCTCATTTATGACAAAATTTTCAAAAAAGTCGCCAGTTGATTTTTCAGAGGTAGTCATGGTTTCCATGGCCAAATATCCTGTCATGCAGTCCCTGCAAAAAGTGCCGAAAATTTCGTCATTTGAGCTAAAATTTCAAAGGGAAAGTGAAAATCAGTGCATTCTAAAGTCAACGAAAAAGTGCCACAACACAACATTAGAAAATGGGTTTTTGAAGAGGCAAAAATCAAACTCATCTCTCCCAAAGCTTTATATACAAGTTTTCCACCAAAATCAGAGCCATTGTGCAAATCAAAACCGGTGGGAGACATTGCAAAGTGATTGGAGTGCGTTGGTGAGCATTTGGAGCAAGTGGGAGTCGGTTTTCAGGGCACGACGCACATAGTCAGGGGCGCGACACACATAGCCCCCGCCCCCAGTTCAAAGTTATAATGCGCGCGACGCATACCCAGGGCGCAGCTCACTGGACTTTGCGCACGGTGCATAGAGGCCGAGGAGCAAACAAGGAACGAGAAGTCGATGGGAGGTGAGGATAAGGGTGTGGTGCACACAGCCAAGGCGTAGTGCACACACAGGGCGCAGCGCACACAGCCCCCACCCATTGTTCAAGCCTATAACGTGCACGGCGCAAACCCGGAGCGCGGCGCACACAAACAAGAGCACAGCGCACACACACAGAGGCGTGGCGCACAAAACCAAAGTGCCCAGAATGTGTGAAACTCACTCAAATTTTTTTTTGTGAAGCACATAAATTTGCAAGGTGGGATCTATTAACTCACTTGTTCATCAAATTGGTTAAAGACATGGTGGTTTTATGCCCAATGATGGAAATGAAACAAAACTCTTAAAGAAACCATATAAAAACACCAAGAGACCATTTTGCTAGGGTTGTGCAATTGTATTGTTGATGCCAAGGTCCCCTTTTCCCTTCCTTATCTTTTTCCCTTGTTCGCCTATGCCATTTTTCCTATCATCATTGCCCTAACACTACTAAACTCATATTCCCTTTCCCCTCCTCCTATTGCTCAATAGAAACCCCAAACCCTACCCTATCAAAGATCCCAAACTCCTCCCAAATCCCTAACAAATTTCTCCCTATAACCCCTATTCCCATTTCATCACTCCCTTCCTAATAATCCCTGTTTCATTGTTCCCCTTGGTAACAAATACTACAAAGGCACCCAGCCTCACACCATCATCAAAGCGGCAGCCTAATCACAGCCCACATTGCAGTCATGTCATCACAACATTTTTCTGAGTATGAGAGGGAGACACAGAGTGACTCATCCTCAGAAGAGAAGGCTCCCAGGAGACACCACAAGAGTGGAAAACATGTCAGGGATGAACCCACTACCCTCACAGAGTTGCAAGCATGCCCTCTTTCCATGTCATGCTTCCAGCACCTATCATGTTTTGAATTTTGTCAAAGGGTGGCAAATGTCAGAGTTCATCATGAGTTGGCCCATTTATTTGTGCTTCATCTACATGGAGGTCAATCTACACTTGGAGAAGCTGCTGGAGAAGGCAAACAGGGACAAGACCATCTTGAGGAGGATGGCTTGTCATTATAGGGCACGGAACATGAGCGCAAAGGCCCGAATAAGGAGCTTGAAGGCTAAATTGAGCAAAGAAACAAAAGAGGCAAAAGAGGCAAAAGAGCAAGATCGGATTCGAATCTTGGCTGAAGCTTCCTTGGCACAACATAGTGCTTCTTAGAGAACCTCCAGCCCAAATTTCAAGGAATTCGGGAAAAATTTGGTCGCATGGAAATTTTTTGGCACAAACACAGGTTTTTTCTCTATACGCGCCGCGCCACTGATGCGACGCGTAGGATTGGGAGCTCCAAATGAGAAATGGTTTGCATTGTTGGATTCAACATGAAAAATCATGTCTACTGGCACACAAAGCAAGAAATTTGGAGAAGATCTTGGCCACCAAAAGGGCAAAAAACACTCAAAAATGGTCTGACTACCCCTATTTTGACACACAGGAAGCAGTCTTGGGAGAATGAATATTTGGAAGGGTAAATGAGCTCCAAATTCAAAAATACCACTTGATTTGGAAAGTAGACAGGACAGGCTTTCTAGCGAGCACACTTGGGCACATTTTGGACTCCGAAACGTGCCTCAAAACAGGCCTCAAAGTGGCGCGACGGATACAGAAAAGGGGCACGTCGCATATAGGAAAAAGGCCCACAATGCCTATATTTCGCGAAATTTCTCTTCCCGACTTTTTGTAAGTGGGCCCACTCATATGCACTTCAGTTTTTCGGCACCTAAGGTGGTTTTATAAGTATTTTCACTCCATATGGTCAGTTATCCAAGTGGCAAAAGAAGGCAAAGGGCCACCCAAGCCATTTGTCATGTTTGTGGCGCTGCACCTGTAGATGATGTTTGGCTCTCCACCTTCATTTTTTGATGATTCGAGTAACTCCCCAACCCTTGGGAATTCTATCTCTTCATGGCACATTCTATATATTGTATGCAAACTATTTGCAAAGGGTTGGTTGATTTGTAACTTTTGGGAAACTATGGGAAAGAAACTCTGTTTCTGCATTGTATATTTTTACAGAGGACTAATGAAAGGCAATGGCTCTGTTTCATGAGATTCATGTGGTTGTGAGTGTAGAAAATTTGTCTCTTATGTTTCATATGTATATTGTTATGTTTCATAGCTCATTTTGTATTCATTTCCATTGAAATTTTCTAAGTTAGCTAAGGTAGAATTCAATTTTATTGCTTTGCCTGTGGGAAAATTTCATGTACAGTGTTCATTCTTCTGTTGAAAAGGATTCATGTTGTCCATGCCCTTTTCACCCTCTTAATCAATCTCTCCATTTCACCATATCTTAAAACTAAATTGCTATGCTTTCCGCCTACCTTGCCTCATGAAATAATTCATGCCTTTTGTATTAAGTTCTTTGTTCATTTGAGGTCCAGTGGTCCCATAACATCCCAAAAACAGAGTCATTCATAAAAATCACTTCTTATTTTCATTTTCACTTACTAGCCTAAGACAAATAGTTCATTTTAAGTTCATCTCAGGCCTTTTCATTCACTTATTCACTGAGTGTGACTCGGAGAGAGCCCTCTCCTGTTCTGGTAGGGCTAGCTACCAGACTGAGCGTGGTTTGTGGTTACCCTGAATTTTTCCTTCTTTCAGCCTGAGGCAGATTTAGGTGATAACAGTTGTCACACATCACTCCCTACTTGATTACCAACGATCAACTCACAGATAGAGTCATTGACCAGAGAATGAAGTTCAATGATTTAAACAACAAATTATATGAATTCATTGAATGGCAGGAATGAGAAGAGGGAAAGAAGGGCAATCTACCCGAGATTGAGGAAACTCACAAAGACATCTTCTTCACTCATTAGGATGCTAGGATAAAACAAGTCGAGCTGGTAGTCGCGAGGGTAGTTGGAGTATCAAAGAATATCATTAAGGCACTAAATCAAACCCTATTCACTACCAATCTCATGAAAGAGCGTAATTTGAAAGAAATGCCTGACTTAATTGCTCTGAGTAAAGGCTAGCATGAAAAAGCAGGGAAACAAAGAGATGCAATTACAAAATTGACTACGACCGACTAGGAGTCATATTGGCATTATCTGGTCAAACCACATAGCTAGATCATGACCCTCAACTGTTCCCTCCATGCAACTCAAAGGATGTTGTGACCTCTTGCCGATGCAATCTTTACAGGAAATCTCAAATCTCATTTCGAGCCACCTCCTCAAATTCAACCAATGATCGATATTTGCGATTTAAAGGACAAGATGGTAGACAACAAGTAATCCTGTTAGTTCTATTTAGTTGATCTTTGTTTATTTTTGGAGTTAGTTACCTATGTAGGAGGAAGGTTATTTGAAACCTCCTCAATTTTTGTATAATCTAGTTTTGCATACTTAGTTAGAATAACATTTATACCCTTCTCATGCATTTAGAGAAGGGTCCAAAATTTTATCAAAAACATTTGCAAAGAATGCACTATTGTAAGTTTGTGAATTCTTTGGTGAAATGATGGAACATGATCTTTTCTTTTAGATACCAAACTACTTTCCTTTGTTGTTGCACTTCTGTATTCTTGGAAGACAATTTGATTTGAAGGAACAATTTGGTCTTTGTCATTTGTCAAATGAGCAAGACTTCATACATCTGGTACTATTATCGTGTATGCATAATCTTGTTCACATTTAATTAGTGGAAAAACTTTCTTTTCATGAATTATATGTGAGATTTATTGTTTCTGTGAAGCATTAATTGCACTTTTGTTTTGATGCCATAATTGAGGTTTTAATTTTCATATATTACTCATTAGACATGCAATATATTTTATAAATTCCTTTGACTAACTATTTAGTCAAAGGAATAATCTTTTACGTTATCATATCCATTTAATTGTGTTCAATCTTTATTATCACATGTTAAAAGGATATCTTTGTAGATCACATACCATGCAAGAACACTTGGGTTTATATTAGAATAATTTAAGTTAAAGAAATTGCATCATAGAATAAGTCACTTAGATTATCATTATTATATTGCAAAAAACATTCATGAACCATCCACTCTCATCTTAAAACCCACATTGGGAAGCTGGTCCCATTATCCCGAGTCGGAGCCACCACTTTAAATGGAAAAGGAACTGTCTTAAGGTATGGACCGGGTGGTTATTCCCCATGTTTCGACAACATAATTCTAAAGCCACAACATTTTGGCACTAGAAGGAGGGAATTCAGCTATGACTAGCATATATACCTAAATATTATTCGAAAAGCATTAATAAGAGTCAAAACCGCTCCACCACTTCTATACCTTCTAGATATTGTTCAGAATCCCCTGACCAGGAATCTGAAGTTGTAGAAACATCTCCCTCATCTCTTGAAGTAGTAAGGAAACCACCATCTCTAGATTATGTTTGTGAATCTCCCGAAGTACATTCTTTGATATAGAAACTAGAATAAATATCCATTTCTTCTGAGAAGCTAGAGAAACCCGAATTATATGAAGAAAGCATTACCTTCTTACTATAACAAACTGGTGTATTGACTAGACTACAAAGTGAGAAACTTGGGGTCACTCCTTTTGAGTTCCCTATCCCTCCATGACATAGGAAATTCACCTCATTAGTATCCAAATCAAATACTAGAGAGATCACTTCACCTTTCCACCTATCTATCCCTTCATCCACTTCTACTCAATCCACTACTTCTCAAATATCCATTTCCCCTATTAGTACTACAATTATTGGTACTAACCCAGTAGTAAGTTCTTTGCCATCTATACCTACTTCTGGACCGAACTTCCCATTTTCTCAGTCCTCAACTCAAGTTATGGACAATCAACCTACTCAACCTTAGACAAATCCTGGTGTTGTCCTTGTTGCAAATCCAAACGTGCTCCCAATAAATCTAGAAAAATGGCTACCTAACTATAATGCTGATGATGCTCCCCCAGCTGAAGAACATCTAAACAATTTTATGTTAACCATGAATATCAATGGGGTTGCACATGAAGATGTTGTAATCAGATTATTTCCTTATACCTTCCAGGGATCTGCTGGATCTTGGTATTTTTCCCTTCCAGCGGGTTCAACTAGAGACTGGGATACTTTTCAAGAAGTATTTCTTACAAAATTTGGTGATGACAGAACTGTAGCATCCTTGATCAATGATATTTCTAATTTAAAATCTAATACAGATGAAAATATCAAAGATTTCAACTCCAGATTTAACAAATTGCTAAACAAAATCCTAGCTGCCTCTAAACCTATTGTAGATGTACAAATAGAATGGTATATATCATCTCTTCCTTCTAATATTGAAATAAAGCTACCCTTTTAGAAAACATGAAAGAAGCCCTGTTCGTAGAAAGAAGAATCTTAGCTTCAGAAAAAAGATCACAAACAGATGAGAGGAAGACCAAGAAGTAATGTTTAAAGATGACTCTAAAAAGAAAAATTCAAATGACCCTTTCGATCTGGAAGGCCTTCAGAAAGTGTCAAAAACAATGTCAAATGAAATGATAGAAATTAAAAAATAGGTCATAGAATCTTCTGCTTCTAAAAAACCTTTCCATTCATTTAAAAATAACTCCTCTTTTTATGACAACCTCCAAACACCATTTCAAATGCTGAATCTGAGCAAGAGCCAGTAGAATGTTCACCAAACGATGAAGAAGTTGAAACAGAAGAAGAAATTGAACTAAACGGGATGTGGGATTTTATTCTCCCAACTGAAGAAGAGGCACAAGAAATGCCAGTGACTACCAGAAGCAAAAATTCTCTTGAAATTTCTACAACTAATCAGAAGCAAAATGCCGCTATTCGTGCAAAAGAGAAAACACTAACTAAGAAATCTAAAACCAGCCAAACTGACCCTATTCCTACAAACTCCTCGAATGCTTCAAAAACGTTTGTAATCTTGGATATGGTCGAATACAATATAGTGGAAGACATGAAAAAGACTAGAGCTAACATCATGTTGCATGAGCTCACTAAAATCAAACAGCAATTGAAAATCCTGTTAAGAGAATTGAAAGCATTTCCAATATCTCCCCTGTCATCTGTTGTAGTTACTCAAGCCACCTACAATATGGGAAAACCTCCTGCATCCTCAAATAAAGTATATCCTTCATATCTAGTTTTGATTGGCGATCTAATGGTTTCTCATGTCCCTCCTGTTCTGCTTACTTATGAAATTTTCAACAGGAATGTTCATATCTGCCTTGTTGACTGAGGAGTCTCCTCAAATATAATGCCAAGTGTTGTGTGTACTAAGTTGAACATTACACCTAAAAAATATGTAATACACATAGTTCAGTTAGATAGGACGAAGGTATAGGTACTTGGAGAAATAACATCAATTTCAATTAGGATTTCCTCTAATCCAAAAGTTTATGAAATAATTTATATATTGGTGGCCAATATCCCTGAATTTTATGGTTTGATTCTCAGCAGGGATTGGTCTGAAAAGTTGCACGATTATTTTGCAATTGACTGGTCTCACATGTGGTTGCCACACAATGGTAAACCAAACCAATTTAGTGTAGACTGAGAAAAATTCATGAAGTATACAGTCACAGACCTTGAGGGAAGCAATGAACTTTTTTCCTTCACTAATAATGTCATTGGAAACTATTCAGTGGAGTCCTCTTTAGGATCTTTTAATGCTCAAAAGTGTCCCTTTTTAAATAATGTTGTAGTTTCTCAAATTGAGAATTTCTCACAAACAGATGCTTCGAAGTGCTGAAATTTAGTTGGTAAAGTTTACAATGACTCTCTGTTCTGGACTCTCTATTTTGATGGTTCTAAATCAGAAAATGGTGCAGGTGTAGGAAGCATTTTGATCAATCCACAAGGAGAGAAAATTATGTTGGCCTGCAGACTTGAATTTTAGTGTAAAAATAATATTGCTGAATATGAAGCACTGATCCAAGGACTGTATAAAGTCATCGGTCTTAATGTCAAACGCCTTCGAGTCTATGGTGACTCTGAAATAATTGTGAAACAGGTGAGAAATACAATTCACTGCATTTTGGGGTATCCTAAACACTATCAATCTTTAGCTCAAAAATTGACTTCTCATTTTTTTGCTTTCAACATTTCTTCAATCCCTAGACTCCAGAATGCAAGTGCCGACTTACTTGCCAATGTGGAATCTAGACTTATACCATCAAAAGTATTTAGTTCACATAGATTTTCAATAGAATTAATAAAAAATCTTATTTTTCTTTACCAAAAGGAAAACTCCTTGGGTTTATAGTATCCAAGAAAGGAATTTACATTGATATTGATAGAGTCCAAGAAATAGAAAAAAATCCTCTCCCACACAATATGAAAACCATGCAATCATTCCTAGGACAAATAAATTTTGCTAAATGATTCATCTAAGGTTTCTCACAAATAGTCTTACCCCTTCAAGCCATGATAAGAAAAAATGCAGTTTTTGGATGGAGGAAGGATGAAAGAGAATCATTTGAGTTGATAAATAAAGCCATTATTAATGCCCCTTCATTAAAAACTCCTGATTTTCTCAAACCCTTTGTATTAGATACTTTTTCATCTGATACTTCATATGTTGCAGTTTTGACACAGATGAACAATGAAAATGTCGAGGCACCCATCTCCTTTTTCAGTTCTAACTTACAAGGTGCTGAATTAAATTATTCAACTGTAGAAAAGCAAGAATTTGCAGTCTTTAAAACTTTGAAGAATTTCAGACCTTTTCTTCTTAAAATCCATACAAAGATAATTGTACCCTACCTTGCAGTAAGACAACTACTGATTCAAAGAGAAGTAGGGGAGAAAAGGGCTAATTGGGTAACTGCACTCCAAGAATATGATGTAGAAATCCAGCCAACTAAAATTGTCTGGGGCCAAAGTTTTTGTAGAATGTTAACAGGAGTTTCGCAGTTGCCATCAGAAGAAGATCAAGGTAATGAATTGAAAATATCAGAGGTAAGCCTTAACGATACGCAATTACAATACACTGATTTGAAATTTTATCTTAAAAATGGATATGATCCTATGCACCTCAATTATAAAACAAAGAGAGCTTTAAGATTAAAGTCAAATTAGTATGAGGTATTCAATGATGTATTGTTTAGGATGAATTATGATTCAATATTGCTAAGATGCTTAGAGAAACCTGAAGCTGAGAAGGTCATGCAGGAATTACATGATGGACTAGCTGGAGGACATTTTGGAGGAAATACCACTGCTCACAAAATCCTTCGTGCAAGATATTATTGGCTAACGATATTTAAAGATGCACATGAATATGAAAGGAAGTGAAAAACTTGTCAAACTACGGCTGGAAGAGAAAGAAAGCCAACATTCCCTTTACAAACAATTAACATCCAACAATCATTCGAACAATGGAGATTAGATATAATTGGTGAGGTTATTCCTAACTCTTCCAAGAAGAATAGGTACATCCTTACAGCTACTGATTACTTTACTAAGTGGGCAGAAGTTGTCCCATTAAAGATAGCTAATACATAAAACATCACAGATTTCATTGATTAGTACATAATTACCTGGTTTGGCTTACCCTCATATTTAATGTTTGATAATGCATCTTACGTTTTTGGAAATACAATGGTAGAATTTGCTCTTAAGCGAGGTTTCAAGTTAAAATATTCAACTAATTATTATCCTCAAGGTAATCGATTAGTAGAATCAATAAACAAAAACCTCATCAGAATTATCAAAAGAACTATTGATCAAAATCATAGGAATTGGTATAAAGCATTAACATTTGCTCTATGGGCAAACAAGATTACTCAAAAAGTCTCTATTGGTTCCTCTCCTTTTGCTTTAGTTTATGGAAAAGAAGTTGTTCTTACCACAAACATAGAAATACCATCTCTTGCCCTAATACACTTTATCAATGAAATCCCTTCATCTTCTCTCCAGGCTAGACAATTTCAAATTCTCAAACTCGAAGAAGAAAGAGAAAAGGGTAAAGCAACCCACTTCCATCATCAAAAAATAGTCAAAGCTTCTTTTGATACAACTTCTACTAGTAAAAAATCCCTTGAAGTAGGTGACTTAGTTCTGAATTGGGACAAGGCACTTGAGGAAAAGGGTAGACATACCAAATTCCAAAGTCTATGGTTTGGCCCTTTCCAAATTATTGAAAAATTTGGACTATCAATGTTTCTTTTACAAACTTGTCTGGTAGGAAAGATTCTTTGCCCGCTAATGGGAAAATGTTGAAAAGGTACTTTTCTTAGGACATAACCTCTTCATGTTTTGTAATATATTTCTTTTTAGGAAAATAACAGTTAACTAGTATTTCTTCCTGGCTTTTCAAAACAAGTCTTTGATAACATTGCCAATTTTTCACTTTTATAAGATAATTGGAGTAAGGAACAATAAGGACATTTGAGTACTAAAATAAACTTCATCCATCTAAAAAAAGTTGATCTTTCTTAAAAACATTTATTTTACTAAAAAATCTTATCTTTATAGGATATGAAGGTTTTGTTATCAGTCAAGAACAAAATCTTTAATCTAGAAAGGACTTCCTATAAATCAATATCTTAAATTCTATCATTATCACCCAAGACCCTTAAAAAGGACAATGACCCACCCCATCCGTTAAAATTTTCTTTTTTCAGAGTGTAATTCTAAAATAAAAAACTTAAAAGATAAAGAGTCTCATTACGAGCTTGTTTACCATGTTCATAGGGAAGTAATTAAAACTGATATTACCAATACTGCATATCAAAACAGGGTAATAGTTAATGATCTTCTTGATCAAAAGACTAGGAGTCTCATCAAGAGCCAACTTGTTCCATTTATTTACAACTGGTGAATGGCATTGTCATCAATAGGTTAACATGCCTAGACAATGGCTTTTAAGGAAAACGATTACACTCAAAAGGTAAAAAAGAAGGGACAAAGTCCAAGTGAGACTCAATTCAAATGAATATCATTTTGAAATATGAAAATTCATACAGATGGGATAATGGATCGTTGTTGGTTAAAAGGTAACCCTGTTGAGGCTATGAATGGCTACTGGTAGTAGAGGCTCTATCTATGATAAATGAGTAAAAAGACAAAAAAAAACTAATATGTAGGAGGCACCTACTATATTATTTTAAACCTTATTATTGACTAATGTTAACATTTATATTCCTATCATTATAGGGGTAAAGTAATTAAGCAGATGGGCCTGAGAAAGTAACGGTGGTTCAAGAGAAATGTTGTTTACCTTATAATTCATCAAATCATTATTCTTATAACTCCAATTACTTTGAAAGTTTTTAGAAATTTCAGAAAACTACTCAGAGATAAATGGTTCTCCGAAGTGAGTCACCAATTGTTGTACTATGAAACAACCCCCCCATTTTTATCTAACAATAGTTAGCATTTGAGTTATAAATGGGCACCCTTTTTAGATTTTTAAGCCTAGGACAATAATGCCTAACTCTAAAGAAAAACTTAGCAAAACCTTGCAAAATGAGTTGAGGAAACTTATATCGCATATTGCAATTTTTCACATCACTATTTTATAAATCCTTTACAAAATTGTGATATGTGAAAAGATCTCCCGCTACAATAACCTCATCTTGTCACTGTGTAATCACATTTTGCAATTCGCAAAAAACTCAAACATGCCTTAGGACAAACGTTAACGATTTGCGAAATGTGATATTGCGAATTTCATAATCACATTTCACCCGATATCTGATAAGCATTACACGGTACCCCTTTAAAGACCAATATCTACGATGTAGGAGGTAAAGTGTGAAAAATAATTATGTTTTAAATAATAATAAAAAAACGAGTTGACAGGTTATTAAACTTTTAGCGGCCTGAGGGACGATAATCATTCTCCAGGTTATGGGTAGTTATACTTGAGTAACTCATAAAAACATTTCTCACGATCCAAAGTCATTTCACAGAGGATTTCAATCTTAATTACTTGATATCGTCTGCGCTGATATTTCTTGTCTATTTCAGGCAAGTGACAAAAGACATGTCCTTAAGAAAGGTGATGTAGAAGAAATCTAAGAAGACCATCGTTGAGACAGAGGATACAGAGATGGCTCCTATCTTTGCTGATACAGTGTGTGATGTAGTTGGAGGCGCAACAACTTGGGAAGAAATTTACAACAGATTGGAGGATGAGCATCTTAAAATTATTGCTACAAGAGCAATAGTTGGGTCGACAAAGCCTTCATGACCTCAATGCAAGGATGCCTCCTGTTCTTTCCATCATAGGATAGCAGCAAGAGCCAAAATCCTTCCCTACACAGACATGATCAGATGGGTGGTCGAAAACCTTATCATTGAAGATAGGTAGTTCAAGGATTCAAGGATGGAGCTCATAGGATCATTCAAGGCAAAAGACTTGAAAGCTATGTATGACACACCTGACCCGTAGGAAATCTACGAAAACATTTCTCTGGTTAACTTCACAAAGAATAATCCAGACCCATTCAAGTTAATTTAGACTTGGAGAATGTTAGACAACAAATTAAAGTATGACAAATCGGGTATGTATGCAATGACCTCTTTGGCAAACCCCTACAATTATGCAGCAACATTGTTATGTAGACTATACGGGCTGCCAAATAACACTAAGTTTTCATTAGAATGGACTCCCTTGATTGATGCTTGTGTTAATTCCTATATCATGAATTAGCCTTCTATCCTATCTGACAACTTAACCACCTCCATTACTGAATATCGACAAAAGAAAGCCTCCTCTTCAGATAAACTCCCTCCCTTCTATTTATGTGCTCAGATAACCCAATCCATCTTAGTCATAAAAAAATATGGGAATCAAATTTCATACCTCACTTCTACAATATATTTCATTCTATTGTGTTTCCCTACACCAAATTATTTTCAATAAGAAAGCCGTTAGGTTTTCCCAAGAAGCTGCAGTAGACCTACTTGTTGTAGGCAAGTATTTCATTGAGGAATGGTTCACCTACATTAGGGTTTTTGGTAGCACTGCTAATCCACATTTCCTTCCCTTATATGTTTCTGAGCAAGGGAGATTGCCTACCAGACTATGGGAAAGGGTCTGACTAAAGTTCTTAAAAATGGAAAGAAGTCATTATGGCCTACTTTCCCTATCAAATGTGGCTCTTTACTTTAGCTAATTTTGTTCATACTACTAAGGAATCAACACAAATGGAAGCCCTCAGGCTTCATACATTGCCTACAAGGAAATTCAATCCAAACAAAGTGGCATACAATGTCACTACAGGACTAAAGCTCAAGGCATACAATCATGGAGATAATTACTCTGAGGATTTGTTGTAGTCAGTAGTTTCTTTCGAGCAAGCACTTGAATGGGAAAAGGCTAACTTGGAACCCAGAGATTTTCAAATATTTCAGGAATTTAGGAATGAGAGGCTTCATGTCATTCTAGTGCATTTATTAAAGCCCGAAGATAAGCCTACCCCAAGTAACACTGTCAATAGCACAACCCCTAGCTTTCAAAAGGAATCTCAAGTAAACACCGAGAATACAATAGACATAGGGAAATTCCATGATGTAGATAATATGGCTGAGTTCAGCAGGAAACCATCTGAAAAATAGGTAATAAACACTCTGGCCACAAAGACAAGTTGAGAAGCCCAAGGCACTAGTTTGGAGCAAGAATGGGATCAATTCAATCAGAAATTGCAAGACACCCCCAAAGCTCCAAATACTTAAGAAACAAAGGAATTCAAGACTCCTATAAAAATTCATCAAGATACAGAGCCCAAGTCTATCGACGAATAGTCTACACCTATGGATCAAGAAGCAACAAAATCCCAACATGATGAAATCGTATCCCTACTCTACCCACATCAGAAATTGTTCTGAAAGCAACGAAGATACCTCCGCTTGATGTATTCTAGTATAGCTCTCTCCACAAGGTTGTAGTCTGAAGGCAAAGGAAAAGTAGAAGGGTAGATGCACCCGTATTCTCACCTAGAGATGAGCCAATGGACGTTGTTTGGAAGGACATACCTTTTAATTCGGCCAAGAACTTGACTAGACTGTCACAGTTCATAGGAGCATACGCGTCGGCCACTATGGATAAGGCTACTGAGGTGTCTACTCTACTAAAGGAAAGGGAGGAAAGAATTTTGCAGCTCAAATAAGAGCTTGAGACAGAAAAGGAAAGCACAAATAGGCAGGCAGTCGAGCATCTTACACAATTGTTGTAGGACATGGAAGCCTTGAAAATAAGCAATGAAGCCGACTTATTGGCCAAAAACATGCAGCTCTAGGAATTACAACAATCCTTGGACAGGTACAAGGATGTTCCTACTGCTGAGGAATTCATCAAAGAGGCTCTAGAACTAAATTATCTTCTAGTCAAACAACAAGAGTATTTCTACCAGAAGCTATCACACATCACTCCCTACCTGATTACCAACGACCAACTCATAGATCGAGCCATTGACCAGAGAACAAAGTTTAATGATTTAAACACCAAAATCTTCGAATTCATTGAATGGTAGGAATTAGAAGAGGGAAAGAAGGCCAATCTACTCAAGATTGAGGAAACTCACAAAGACATCCTCTTCACTGATTGGGATGCTAGGATAAAATAGGTCGAGCTGGTAGTCGCGAGGGCAGTTGGAGTATCAAAGAACATCATTAAGGAAGCAAATCATACCCTGTTCACTACCAATCTCATGAAAGAGGGTAATTTGAAAGAAATGCTTGACTTAACTGCTCTAAGTAAAGGCTGGCAAAAAAAAGCGGGGAAGCAAAGAGATGCAATTACAAAACTAACTATGACCGACTGGGAGTCGTATTGGTAGTATCTGGTCAATCCACATAGCCAGATCATGACCCTCAGTTTTTCCCTCCATTCGACTTGAAGGATGCTACAACCTCTTGCCAATGCAATCTTTACAGGACAACTCAAATCTCATTTCAGGCCACCTCCTCAAATTCAACCGATGATCGATATTTGCAATTTAAAGGACAAGCGGGTAGACAACAAGTCATCCTATTAGTTCTGTTTAGTTGATCTCTATTTATTTTTGGAGTTAGTTACCTATGTAGGAGGAAGGTTGTTTGAAACCTCCTCAAATTTTGTATAACATATTTTTGCATACTTAGTTAGAATAATATTTATACCCTTCTCATGAATTTAGAGAAGGGTCCAAAATATTATAAAAAAACATTTGAAAATAATGCACTATTGTAAGTTTGTGAATTCTTTGGTGAAATGATGGAACATGATCTTTTCTTTTAGATATCAGAATACTTTCCTTTGTTGATGCACTTCTGTATTCTTGGGAAACAATTTGATTTGAAGGAAGAATTTGGTATATGTCATTTCTCAAATGAGCAGGACTTCATACATCTGGTATTATTATCGTGTATGCATAATTCTGTTCACATTTAATTAGTGGAAAAATTTTCTTTTCATGAATTATATGTGAGATTTATTGTTTCTGTGAAGCATTAATTGCCATTTTGAATTGATACTAAGGTTTTAATTTTCATATATAACTCATTAGACATGCGATATATTTTATAATTTCCTTTGGCTAACTATTTAGTCAAAGGAATTATCTTTTACGTTATCATCTCCATTTAATTGTGTTCAATCTTTATTGTCACATGTTAAAAGGGTATCTTTGTAGATCACATACCATGCAAGAACACCTGGGTTTATATTCGAATAAGTCAAGTTAAAGAAATTGCATCATAGAATAAATATTTTATAATTTCCTTTGGCTAACTATTTAGTCAAAGGAATTATCTTTTACGTTATCATCTCCATTTAATTGTGTTCAATCTTTATTATCACATGTTAAAAGGGTATCTTTGTAGATCACATACCATGCAAGAACACCTGGGTTTATATTCAAATAAGTCAAGTTAAATAAATTGCATCATAGAATAAATATTTTATAATTTCCTTTGGCTAACTATTTAGTCAAAGGAATTATCTTTTACGCTATCATCTCCATTTAATTGTGTTCAATATTTATTATCACATGTTAAAAGGGTATATTTGTAGATCACATACCATGCAAGAACACCCGGGTTCATATTCGAATAAGTTAAGTTAAAGAAATTGCATCATAGAATAAGTCACATAGATTATCATTATTCTATTACAAAAACACTCATGAACCACCCACTCTCATCTTAAAACCCACATTGGGAAACTGGTCCATTATCCCTAGTCGGAGCCACCACTTTAAATAGAAAAGGAGTTGTCTTAAGGTTTGGACCAAGTAGTTATCCCCCATGTTTCAGCAGCAGAATTCTGAAGCCACAACACCTCCTTATTGTATTATTATGCCCATACAGTCCCCATGTTGTTATTATTATTCCCCATAGAAGCCCACTATTGTTATTGTTGTGCCCCTACAATATTATTCTTATGTAGGCTCCGATTGGGACCCCTTGGACTCCTATATATAGAAAGGAGGTCTTGTCATTTGTATCATCTAAGAATTTTTCATTTGTGTAATGTAAAGGAGGTTTCCCCCTTGAAGAGGTTGATTTTTAAGTCGTTGATCTATCTTTTCTATTTTTTTGTGAGTTGGTTTCATAACATTTGGTATCAGAGCTTTGGGTTCTAGGGTTTCACTGCTCCAAATAGGTCATCATGGAATTTTCAATATAACTTTTTCTCTAAGAAGTTCCGGAAGCTAAAAAAAAACCCATTTGAGCTAAAATCATTCTAAACTTCGAGTCTGAATTTCAGATCTTGTCTCACTATATTTTCGAAGATGTGATCTGAGGAAGTTATGGTTTTTGCAAAGGTTCAGACTCATAAATTAAAACCCATTTCAGTTGAAATCTTGATGAAGCTCGAGCCAAAATTTTAGATCTTGTTGCACTATACTTTCAAAGATATGGTCCAAGACATTTAGGGTTTTTGTAGGCTCCCGAATTACATCCCAAACAAGAGACTTGGGGAAAATCGTCATAATTGTCTCTCTGAGCATCATATTGAAATTTCATAAAACGTTACAGAAAGAGGACGACCTATAATGTTTTTTGTATAAGTTTGAGGTCCTGAGGTCAAAACACTGGCACATGGAACTTCGTACAAGTATGCTCTACTAAACCAGTCTATAATCTGGTCATCGCGGGAGATTTAGTATAACTCTTCCTTGGAGAATCCAATATTGATTGTACTTGCGGGGTTGAAAATAGGACTCAAAGGGATACCGCAAGACACAATTTCAAACCTTGGAGATCTGAAATTACAGGGATACAATAGATTCAATATTGAGCTCCAATAAAGTGAAAAAAGGTGTGTACTTTTTTTAAAGTTTTGCATAAGTTTAGTTGAAAAATTAGATTGGAGGAACTCAAAGGGCATGGAAGCTAAGATGGATGGTACAGAAGAAAAATTTAAATGAAACATGGAAGATTTGAAGACAACTTTGACAAAGTTGCTACAAGAAATGATTACTAATGGCGAAAGGGTAGTAAAAGAAACTCATGATGAGAACAAAAAAATGTTAATCATGATTTCATAGACTCTAACATTGGATTGAAGACTCACCATGTTCCAAAGATCGATATGAGGAAGTTTGATGGCAAGGATCTTGTAACATGGATAATAGATGGAGCAATATTCGATCTCCATAATGTGCAAAACACACAAAAGGTACACATTACAAACTTTATATTTGGAACCAAATTAGTTTGTGTGGTATCGATGTCTTTGCTCTCATAAACAATTTGTCACTTGGGAAAATTTTATGGAAGAAATGATAGCACATTATGAGGATACAAAAAATAACACCTTTTTTAGCCAATTGATAAATCTCAAACAAAAGGTTTCAATGATGGAGCACATTGAGGACTTCCAAAAATTGAATATAAAGGTAAACGATATTCCAGAGGGTCATAAGATTGACGTGTTCATAGGGACTTTAAAGGATAACATCCAACATGAGGTTCACCTTTGGTAACCTGATTCATTGGAGAAGGCATTAAGGTTGGCAAGAAAAATTGAAAGAAAAATTATGGCAACAAGGAAGCCAACCACTCACAACTATAAAGATGGAAGTGTTGTTTCTGCTAGCCTTTCACCACCTACAAGGTTGACACCACAACAATTGGAAGAAAAAAGAGCAAAAGGGATTTGTTACAATTGTGATAGAAAATACACTAAAGGTCATAAGTGTGATGAGAAGAAATTAATTTACATAGATGGGGAAGAGGAGCAAGAAACGTCAAAAGAAGAGGATATAAACCAGGAACTGATCCTAGAGAAAGAATAAATGAATCTAACCATATCTTGTAATGCATCGATAGGAATTACCACTCCTCAAACTCTCAAGATAGAAGGGTATATCAAGAAGAAAAGGTAATAGTGTTGATTGATTCGGGTAGTACCCATAATTTTATTCATTGTAAGATAGCTAAGGAATTGAATTACTTCCTATATCCAGCACCAGAGTATCAGGTAATGGTTGCAAATTGAGGAACCATAAATTTCTTTGTAAAGTGCCATAATATCAAGCTATCCATGGGAGAATATGTCTTGAATAGTCCAATCCTTTCCATTCCAATGGGTGGTGTAGATGTTGCACTAGGAGTCCAATGGCTACAATCTTTGAGTACAATAGATTTTAATTTTCAAGAACTTTTCTTGAAGTTTTTTTGGGAATGGAAGGGAGTTCTAACAACATGACAAAGCTTCTAAAGAAAGAAAAACATGGCGTAGTTGCATAATTACATTCACTAGAGGTTCCCATATCAAAATCATCTATTTTGCTAGATCTCCAAAACATTTTGGACAATCATTCCAAGGTATTTGAGACTCCCAAAGGACTCCCACCTATTTTTGATCATGATCATGCTATTCATTTGATTCTAAGAAGTGTTCCCCCAAACATCAGGCCTTGTAGATATCCATATGCCCAAAAGAGTGAAATTGAATGTATGGTTGTAGAAATGCTAGAGGTTTGTATAATTCAACCTAGTCAAATTTCTTTCTCTCCTCCAGTGGTATTAGTACACAAGAAGGATGGATCATGGCACATGTGTCTAGATTATAGGGAGCTCAACAAGCTTACTATTAAAGATAAATTTCCCATTCCTGTCATTGATGAATTATTGGATGAATTGCATGGAGCAATTTACTTCACCAAGTTTGATCTTCATTGAGGATATCATCAAATCAGAATAAAGAATGAAGACATTCCAAAAAAAACATTTAGAACTCATGAGGGTCATTATGAATTTTTGGTAATGCCTTTTGGCCTTACCCATGCACCTTCTACATTTCAAGGTTTGATGAATTCCACTTTAAAACCCTTCCTTAGAAAATTTGTCTTACTATTTTTTGATGATATACTATTCTACAACAAGTCTTGGAAGGATCATGTTCAACATGTTGACATCGTGCTCAAACTATTGGAGGAGAAACAATTATATGAAAAAAGCTCAAAATGTTTATATGGAATATTTGAGTACTCAGTTAGCTCATCTTATCATCCTCAATCTGATGGGCAAACTGAGATAGTGAACAAAGGTTTGGAAGGATATCTTCATTGCTTTGTATTTGATAAACAGACACAATGGGTCAAGTGGTTGCCTATGGCTGAATGGTGGTATAACACTTCCTTCCATACTGCAGCAAAAATGACCCCATTTATGGCACTTTATGGATATCATCCACCGTCCATCACATCATTTTTAAAATAAAATCATAAGGTTCAAGCAATGGAAGATCACATCAAGCATCAACAAGAAGTTCTCAAACTCTTAAAGGATAACCTCTCTTTGGCGTAGAATAGAATGAAACAAATGGCAGATCAACATCTCATCGAAAGAAGTTTTGATGTAGGCAACTGGGTATTTCTATGACTACAACCATACAAACAAATGTCCCTCAAGCAAGCTAAGAAGGATAATAAATTATCACCAAAGTATTATGGACTGTACAAAGTGTTACAAAAGATTGGTACTATGGAATACAAATTGGAGCTTCCTGCATCTTCTTGAGTGCACTGAGTTTTGCATGTTTCATGTTAAATAAGGTTATAGGTGAGAAGATCCCAGTTCAAACAATATTTCCATAAATTGACAAGGAAAGAAAAATCATATTGGAACTTGAAGCAGTTACAAAACCAAGAAATCGACAGCTATGAAATCGATCAATTTTAGAGTATCTCATCGAGTGGAAGAACTTACCCGCTGAAGATTCCACGTGGGAGGATGAGAATTTTATACAAAAGCATACATAACTACTTAAGAGTTGAGGACAACATGGTTTGAAGGTGAGGGGCATCTTAGGTCCTTATAATACTAGTGTAACCCCTTATTGTAATTAGTGCAACCCCCTTATTGTATTATTGTGCCCATATAGTCCCAATGTTGCTATTATTATACCCCATAGAAGCCCAATAGTGGTATTGTTGTGCCCCTACAATATTATTATAATGTAGGCTCTGATTGTATTGGGACCCCTTAGACTCCTATATATAGAAAGGGGGTCTTGTCATTTGTATCATCCAATAATTGTTCATTCGTGTAATGTAAAGGAGGTTTCCCCCTCAAAGCAAATGATTTTTAATTCATTGATCTATCTTTTCTATCTTTTTGTGAGTTGGTTTCATAACAGAATGTATGGCGGGGTTGAGTGCAAACAAGAGTGAAATGTCATGCATGAAAACAGTGATTGCAAGATTAAAAAAACGGGAAAACAAGCCAGTGTGTGAAGCGAGTCACTGCAACAACGACGTTAGTGTAGAAACAATGTCATGCATGCGACAATAGTGAGATGAAATGAAAAATTGAAACAATGCTTGTACAAGCTAACATGCATCAAAATGACAACAAGCGTTCAACAAAACCAAGCAAACAACATTCACACAAATCGAAATACAAAAAGCGACAAAAAAGCAACAAAAGACATGAAAAGCGGACTTACATGGAAAAAGCTAGGTTAAGTGTGCCAAATGCTCCTAGATGCCATGTGGGATGTCAGAGCTTCAAGATCGATGTGAGGAATGAGCTCTGAAGCATCGAATAAATAAGTTTTGATAAGATCGAGGCTTATGACTCCATGCCAAAAATCTAGGAAAAATCGACACTTGGTGGGAGGTTTCTAAAACATATTTTGTATGTAACCTCCCACTGCTAAAAATGGATCCCTAAAATCAAGGGATGATTTTTTTCTTTTTCGGGAAAAGCATCCCATTCATGTAAATTAGGATTGCTCAGTCCTGGAGGGAGCTAATCAACTTGGGAATGAGAATGACATTTGTACAGTTTCTTGGTTGTGCAAGTCTGGTTGTCCCTCTTGCATTGTGTAATTTCTGGACTGAAGCCCTGGTTGTCAGTCAGAATTGCACAATTTTTGAGTTGAAGCCCAGTGTTGGGATGCATTGCGTAGTTTTCAGAGGGAAGGTTGCCTGGGTGGATTGTGCATTTATGGAGCCCAGCAGGCAACCCAAATGGATTACACAATTTCCAAAGGGAGGACTAGTTCCCCTCCAAAATTGCACAATTTCCTAGGTGAGCATCACAGCCAGAAATGATTGAGTCCCAGAGTGTTAGCCTGCGTGTGGGAGGCAAACAAGTTGATCAGCACAGGCTAGTAAGCCACTGAAACTCAACTAAAGCTTTTGTACTCGGACAATGCAAGACATGCTGCTAAGGATGGCGGGTGGGGAGGGTCCAAAATGAAGCTAAGGAAAAACATTTGAGGGTGGTTGTAGCCGCTACAACACACCATTTGGTGTAGGGGTCCCATCTAGTATGATGGCCCAATTGCCATTATCTTAATGATATGCCTTAGATCTTGCTTGCCAACACATGAGAGTGGTTTACTTGGTCTTCAAACATCGAGGTTCATGTGCCTGGTGAGTTCTTAGTGTCGCTTGCATCAAGGTTCTTTCACTCTAGAGAGAGAGGGTGAGAGTGAGTCTCAAGTCGAAAGGGAATATTCCCAACTCTGTTAGAGACACACAACACAACAAAACATGCACAACTTTCGACAGAGTAGTCCACAAAGATACAGCAGTCACAAACAAAAAGTGAATAGATAGCACGTACAACACCTAGCGGAATAGTCCACACAAATGCGACAACTGTCATAGCAAGTTTATGAGAATGAATCTGTTGAGTGTTCTGCGGAATAGTCCACACGAGCGAGACAATGTTAACAACTGATACAACAATTTTCCAACAACATATGCACTAAAACAACTGAAATAGTTCAAATGTCTTAATACAGGTTAAAGAAACATGTATTACAAGCGTCTAAAGAATAGCCTTACAAACGAAGGAGAAAACGTTCTAGCTTTTTAATAGGCTTCTGCATTAAGTGAAAGTTCCAAGACACATACATACACCATTACATCGCTAACCCTAATAGTGGGGCATTCGAGCCATTGCTCGCTACTCAAAGAAAATATTACAGATGCGCAAGGTTATGTGGGAGGAGCCAAGGTGAAACAAATTCCTTTGCATGTACAAATGAGGGGTATATATAGCCAAGGGTGAAACTGACCCTTGTGATTGTTCAACTTCCCTCATGATTGTTTGACTTACATGACACTTTGACTTCGTTTGTGGTTCTCTTGGACTTCCAGGTTACATTATATTGATTACACAGTTATGACCCAAAGTAGTGATGTGGCCGAGGTGACTCATGACAAAACTCGACATGACGTTGCAGGTATGCACATGTTGGTTGTGTTGTTCGTGTTGAGTTATTATGCTGCTGAGTGATGAGTGTGCCCATGGTGTACCATAGCTTCACCTCCACATGGCAGAATGTGTGGATTCTTTAATGGTCTTCGTGTTCGCTTGATAGTTCATGCATGCGCATGTGTCTCCTTGGCTTGCTACTTGGTATGCTTCGTGTGTTCATCTAATTGCGAGCAAGTCTTCTAGCATGTGCTCCTTGTTCATCCTATTCATCATTGCACCACGTCTCCTCCATGTACCTATTTATACAATCACTCATGATGAGATGACATCAAATCCATAAATCCCCTAGCTTGCCATGATGTATTCTCTTCCGTTTTCAGGTGCAGGTGACCGAGAGAGAGGACAAGGCTCTAAAACAAAGCAGAGCAAATGTCAGGCCGAGATGCACGACTTCTAGGCACTGTCAAGAAAAATTGCGCAGAGGTCACTAAAAGGCTAGGATGAGCAGTCCAGAATAGTAGTGAAATTCTGCAATATTTGGCTCAGCTGGGAGGCACAATTGTGCAATTGTTTCTAGGAAGGTAGTGCGGGGAGCAGAGGACACTGGTAGTGAAAACTGTGCAGATTTTTAGAGGAGTCTAGGAGTGGCCTGTGGAAGGTTGCTGGCCAAAAATGCTTAGAACTAAGAGGCAGTCATGCTGAACATGTATACATAGTTTCTGGGCTAAGTAGGGTATCGGGCAGTTAGTGGACGATCTAGGAAAACTACACAATTTTTAGGAGGAGCAACTGGTTGGCTGGCAAGGAGACTGACTGACAGAACTGCACAATTTCTAGAGAAAGTGAAGTGACAAGCATCAAGTACCTAGCCCTCTTGTCTATGAAATTTCTTTAGTCAACAAAGGAAGGCATTCTCATAGCTTCTGCATAATTTTTGGGAGGAGTGAAACCCGGGGTCAATACCTGGTCAAAAACTCCTATTGACTAGCGACAAGCTTGATGGATTGGCTTGCGGGAAGTGCATATTGAGATGGATTCTTGGGCAACTTCTGTGCTGATCTAGGGGATAGTCATCTACGTCAATTCTAGGATTGTACCGTGCAAACTACCTAGGAGGAAACCTCAAGATCTATGCAATTTTGGGTAGCAGTACTTGTTCACTGAGGGTTGAGGTTGTGCAGTGCAGCTTAGCAGAGGTCCAACTAATGGAGGGTGGTCTGGTCGATAGATCTTTAGAAAAATGGTTAAGTGTGTTAGTGAGTGAACTTGTGAATACGTGATCTCGTGAAGACACACTCAACATGACTCGATGACAAGACACCTCAAACCAACAAGACAACGTGCCTCAGTTTGATTGACTACAGGACTATCTAATGATGAGAGCAACAAGTGCGACACTTTGGATAGACCTTCGTACTACAGTGACGACACTTGCACGATAGTTCTTACAACATCATGTGTGAGTGTGATAGATGCTTACATAAAGAACACAAATCATACACAAACCTTCAGCATCACCAGAACAAGGTTGCAAGCATGACATAGCAATCAACATGTTGAAGATGGAAATTGGTCAAACAAGTTAAAAGGAAGCAAGACATGTAGAGGAAACACATGAAATGACTTTTTTTGTTTGCACACATATATGTTACTAAGGAAAGGATGATATGACAATGAAAAGTAGCCCTGAAAACTCAACTAAGAGGTGTACTTCAAAAGGTGTTCTTTCCTTACCATACTTAGCATCAAGATGATCATGCATCCGATGGAGTTTGCATGTGATCCTGATATTTCTCAATTACTTGGTATTTTGGTCCTTCTTCTCGACTCCTTGGGAGTGATCTCAGCATGTCACCTTTTCTTGTAGTCACTGGGCGATGGGCGATGGATCAACATGGTTTCAACGGGAAGTGACTACTATCGAGATGAGGCCATGGGATTCCCATTTGCACATTTTTTGGATGCAAGAAAGTTAGGGAAACTTGGAAAATACTACACATTTTTAGGCACAAGATACTATTGTGAGATGGGGTACTCGGAGGATACCTCTATGCAGTTTCTGAATGCAAGGCAGGCAGACTTCTCTGCACATTTCTAGAGAGAAGTGTTGGCTGCCTAACTACTCTATGCATTTTTGGATAACAGTGTTGGCTGGGGTCTCTGCACATTGCAGGGTTTCAGTAGGCAAGGGAGGAAGCTTGATGGTTGCAGAAGAAAAGTGCAAAGTTCTGGGAAACTGGATGAGGCTAGGTTCCTTTGGAAATGACTAAGTGTGAGATCAGTGACATAGATATAAATAGTGGTAGGACTTGATTGTGATCACACACAGACACTTAGTGACACAACATAGACCATCCATAATGCATAAGGCACACTTTTATTGATGCAATAACCTTCATGACAAGATTGCATGAACTGAGTGTGAAACATGTTTATGTGATGATAACAACTCATACACACACAATTCCCTTGAATCAAAACATCATTCCCTTTGCATGCCAAATAACAACCCCTGCCTAAAGGTGAAACATTCTACATAAAGATGAGAACATGAACAACTCTTAATATCAAGGAGGGGAAGATTGAGATCATCACCTACCAACAAGTGACCAAGGATGATCAATTGTAGGATCCGAGGTAGGCTCTGAAATTTGCATGCGAACCAAAATTTTGGAGGGTGGTTGTAGCCACTACAACAAGATGGTATGTGTATAGTGGTTGTTCCAAACATATGAATGGGGATAAAAAAAAAATCGCTAAAATAAAATGACAGAGGAAACAATATCACCTTTGGAAACAATGATCCAACAAGAATCAAGGGTAAAGGCATAGTCAGTCTTGATCAAAAGACAAAAGCACAAAATGTGTTGTATGTGGAAGGTCTCAAGCACAATATGCTTAGTGTTAGCCAAATGTGTGATAATGGCTATGATGTGACCTTTTGATCCAAATACTGTGAGATCCGCAACATGAAGAATAGAAAGCTGGTGAGAAATGCAATTAGAAACCACAATAATGTATAAGTATTTGATGATTCCATGGTTAATTCCTATTTAAGCAAAACAAATGAAGCACGGTTGTGACACAAGAAGCTTGGGCATATGAATTTTGACAGTTTGATAAAATTTAGTAAGATGGGAGTTGTGAGAGGATTACTAAGATTGTCAAGGCTCGATAACTCAATCTACAAATCATGTAGATTTGGAAAGCATACTAGGATCAATTTCAAGTCAAAATAGTTCTCCTCATCTAGACCACTATAGCACATTCACGGAGATATTTGTGGCCCAACTAGAGAAAAAACCCCAAAAGGAGAAATGTATTTCATGCTGCTCATTGATGATTTTACCAGGGCCACTTGGATTGTGCTCTTAAAATAAAAGTCAGAAGCATTTAAGCATTTAAAAAAAATAAAAAATCTCAAGTATAAAATGAGAAAGAATTAAAGATAAAATGATTAAGATCATACACATGAGGAGATTACACTTTAAGAGAGCTTGAATAATTATGTGAAGAGCATGACATTAGGAGGCAATATTCAATGACTAGAATTCCACAACAAAATGGAGTAGTAGAAAGAAAGAACATAACAATCCAAGAAATGTCCAGAGAAATTTTAGATGAAGAAGATGTATCTCACATATTTTGGGGAGAATCAGCACAAGCAACAATGTATTTATCGAACATAACTCAACTCAGGAATAATAGTAATAAAAATCCCTATGAGTCATGGAAGAGAAGGTCCGCATCAGTTAAACACCTCAAGGTGTTTTGGAGAAAGTGCTTTATCAAAAGGAATGATTAGAATACTAGAAATTTGTACTCTAATGTTGACGAGGGAATATTACTCGGGTATGCTCGAAGTAAAGGATATAAGTGTTGCAACAAGAAGAAAAATAAGATTGAGTATTGCATTGATGTGATAGTAGATGAAATAACTTCATAAGCTCAGTACTCTAAAATAAATATGAACTCATATGATGTTGGAAATATAGATATGAGGTTCGCAAATCTAGAAGAAACAGATTTAGATAATGAAGGTGAGGAAGCAAGCACAACTGCAAGGCCAAAGACACCTTCCAGGTATGTACAGAAGGAACATCCAGAGAGTTAGATACTTAGAGATGAAAGACACAGTTTTCAATCCAGGAGGAAACATGTTGGAAATACAAGTTATGCAAGTTTGGCTCTGTTGTCGCATATTGAACCCAAGAATCTTAGCCAAGCAAGTGAGGACAAGTTTTGGTGAAATCTATGAATGAAGAATTGGAATTGACTGAAAAGAATGACACTTGGGAGCTTGTTCCAAGGCCTAAAGATAAAAATGTTATTGGAACCAAATTGGTTTTCAAAAACAAGTTGAATGAGAAAGGTCAAGTAATCATGAATACAGCTCAATTGGTTTGCTAATGGTATGCCCAAATAGAAGGGGTATATTTCAAGGAACCCTTTGCACCAGTAGAAATACTGGAAGCTATCATAATGTTTCTTTCCCTTTCCTACCCTAACAACATCAAGATATATCAGATGGATGTGAAGTTTGCTTTTATCAATGGAGATCTATAAGAAGAATTTTACATTGAGCATATAGAAGGACTTATACTCACTATAGGAGAAGGGTTCGTATGCAAATAGAAGAGGGCTCTATATGGATTGAAACAGGTTCCCAGAGCTTGGTAAGAAAGGAAGGATAAATACCTTCAGCAACAAGGCTTTAATAAAGGTATAATTGATAACAATCTATAGATAAATCCTAATGAGAGCCATATACTAATTGTAGTAGTGTATGTGGATGATATAATCTTTGGCAATGACATGGAACAAGTGGGGCATCAATTGTAAAATGTATGTAGAAAGAGTTCAAAATTTCCATGATTGGAGAGTTTTCCTTCTTCCTGGGATTGCAAATCTCTCAGTCTCCACAAGGAGTGTTTATATCCCAATCCAAATATCTCAAGGAAACTCTGAAGAAGTTTGGGCTGGAAGATTGTAAGCCAGTAAGCACACCTATGACTACAGGCTACAAATTTTGCAAAGAATATGAGAAAGCACTAGTAAATCAGACTGAATACAAGTCCATGATAGGAATCTTGTTGTATCTTACAGTTTTGAGGTCATACATCATGAAATATGTGGGTCTTGTGACCATATTTTAGGCCTTCTCACTAGAGATTCATGTTGTTGTTGTCAAAAGGATTTTCAATTATCTTCAAGGAAAACTAGAATATGGATTGTGGTATGCTAAGAGAAAAAACTTTAAATTGAAGGCCTGCAATGATCTTGATTGGGCTGGCAGTATTGATGACAGGAAAATCACCTCTAGTGCAACTTTCTTCTTGGGGTAATTCTTGGTGTCATGGGTCAGCAAGAAACAAGCCTCTATTTCTTTATCAACTATTGAAGAAAATTATATTACTGTTTCTACCTATTGCACAAAGATTCTATGGATGAAATAGACTTTAAAATATATTCAGGTAGATTTCACTGATTTGATTCCAATTATGTGTGATAATACAAGTGCCATCAACATCTCAAAAAATCTAGTCATGCATTCAAAAACTAAGCATATTCCCATCAAGTTCCATTTCTTAAGGGAACAATTTGCATCCATTGTTATCAGACTTGAATACATGGCCACCATATATCAAATTGTAGAAATATTTACTAAGGCACTAGAAAGATAACCCTTTGAATATCTTAGACAACAGATAGGAGTTGTGACTTCTCCTTCCAAATGAATTCATTTTGGTAGGTGTTGGAAGCTACTCAACATGTGGGATCCATGGAAGAGTAGGACAAAGTTGTTTAGTGGGAGTATTCAAGAAGTATTCTTTTCCGTTGATGCCAAATGGGAAGAAGATTCCTAGGGCATTGGATAAGACGATGCCTAGCTTCAGGGGGAGCTTATATGTGTTTCCATCAATGCAAAAAGGGGAAAATGTTGGAAAAATGACAGTTTCTAGATGGTTAGTGCTTGTGATAGTGTTGGAATTGATGACAACCAATATGATCATGGTGATTGGCAGTCTAGGAGGAATCCTATGGTAGCTGCAGGCTTCTGGTAGAGAATCATCATAGTAGCAGGCTTATTGAAAATCCATAAAATGATGACTAGTATGGTGCTTGGTAGTCCAATCTCAGGACAAATCCCATGATAGTTGCAGGCTTCATGTAGAGAATCATCACAATAGCAAGCTTACCGGAGAAACCATACAATAATGACTATAATGGTTGGGAGTTCAATATTCCAAGCACAACAAGAACAGTTAAGGAGAAAATAATGGTAGAATTTTTTCAGCCATTTTATAGGTAGCAGATGGTCTCAAAGCCTACATCAGACCCTCTCCATTCGAAATTTCTTTGAAAGAGTTTTCCAATGGTGTGTGGAAGTCTAAAAATGGACTCTTAGATCAAAAGTTATGGTATGTTGAAGTTCAGGGACTTGAAGTCCTAAGCAAGATGAAAGATCGAAGAATATCAACACATCGGAACAGGCTATATCAAAGGTTTGCAGAGAGGAAGGATGAATATCATAGGTAAGAGAACACTGGGACCTGATATCAAAACCTTAAAGCTATAACATCCCCTCCTCCTAGGTCCACCCAAGTAGCCAACCAGCTAAGCAAACATGTGATGGGAGAGGTTACTATAAGGGATTCAATCTCCTTAGTGACCTTAAAGAAAATTGAATCAATAGAAAATCACACATAGTCATCCAACATCATCAATAGAACCCTTAGGAGACAATTCAACCACTCAGACACCCTATCCTTGGGTCCCATTGTTGTTCTAGATCTCTTAGGCCATAGTCACTATCATGCTATCAAAAAGGGAGTGGCCAGAAACCTAAAGTCTCTCTCACGGGCCTTCCTGCCAGTGACTATGGCCAAAAATTTCCAGTTTTGTTCCAATGACCTCAGGATTTAAGCCACTTTTCTAGCCCAGAATCCCAGCCTCTGCCCAGAACTTGCTACAACCTTCAAAATTCATTAAAGATATGATAACAATGCTAATCAATCAAAATAATTTTTTCGAACTGGAAGGTGACCTGTAATAAGATACAATACAATACATTATTTTCATAATATTTTCATGATCTAGCTGAGGCAGGCATTCCCATGCTTAGCTTTATAAATTCATTTTCATGTACATAAGA
>APFE030107971.1:57737-78476 GCA_000404065.3 Pinus taeda
ATCTGAAACTTTAGATGAGATTATCAAAGTGCAGCGTTCTCCTCTAATCAAGACAGGTCTCAGATATTCCGAAGAAGCGTCTCAATCTCAGAAGCAAGCACAGAAGCCATCCACCTCCAAAAGTTATCTTGATGCAGCAAGGAGAAATAAACAGCAAAAGCATGATGTAGATCACCAGGTAAATCAGGGACAAGTTGCTTCAAGAATGATCAAAGATTATCGGGAGCAATCTACTTCAAGGATGAACAGAAGTCTCAACGGACCATAGGTAAATCGTTCTCAATTTAGCTCAAGAATGGATGGAAACTACAATCATATGGTTGGTAGATTGGATAGTCACAGGAATTTCTTCAATGGCCAATGTTTCTCTTGTCATAACTTTGGTCATAAAGCTGCTCAGTGTGTTGCCTACAAGACCATCATGACTAGGGAAGCTCAAAAACAAAGGGGTATGACAGGAATCATGAAAAGAACCTACAATAACTTCTCTGCTCTTGAAAATGAAATAGAATGCACTATCTATAACAATTTCGGTCATGAAGATTATGAATGCAGGAGCAGGTTTCGGCAAACAATTCAGAAGGAGTAGGCTTCATTGAGTTCCAAAACATGGAGAAAGAAAGATCTACAACAAAAAAGTTGTGGGATCGCCTTATATGCAGAAGGACAGGAAAATCAATGGTACATTGACAGCGGATGCTCAAAACATATGACAAGTGATAAAGGAAAACTTCAGTCATATACTGCCTTAGAAAGGGAAAAGAAGGTATCATTTGGAAATGACACCCCTGCATTCATAAAAGGTAAAGGTTCTTCTCAGTTGAAAAAGAAGGTCAAAGCTGGTAATGTTATGTATGTTGATGGCTTAAAGCATAATTTATTAAGTGTTAGTCAAATGTGCGATCAAGGAACTAAGGTAATATTTAGATCAAATGGATGCATTGTTCGTGATCTTGACACAAGAAAAACAGTGATCAAAGGCACAAGAACTCCAAATAATTTATACATATTCAAAGAAGGAGTACAACAATGCTATCTGAGAAAGAATGATGAACACTGGCTGTGGCACAAAAGACTGGGGCATCTTAGCTTCTCCCAGATCAGGAAAGCATGCAAATATCAGGCAGTTCATGATCTTCCTGACATCAGAACTCCAGATAATACAATATGCAAATCATCAATTTAGTAAGAAAACCAGAACTAATTTCCTTGAGAAGGAAGGTTCAGCTAGTAGGCCACTTGAACTTGTCCACACTGATATATGTGGTCCAACTAGGAAGAGGTCACCTCAAGGAAAAGAGTATTTCATATTGTTCATTAACGACTTTTCAAGGATGTGTTGGATAGGACTCATGAAGTATAAAGATGAAGCTTTTGAAAAGTTCAAGTCATTCAAAGCTTTGGTTGAAAACAAATCAGATCGTAGAATCAAATGTCTCAGACCTGATCGAGGAGGGGAATTTACCTCAGATGAATTTTTCGATTTTTGTGAAGAAAATGGAATCATAAGGGAATTTTCTGTTGCAAGGACTCCTCAGCAAAATGGAGTAGTGGAAAGGATGAACAGAACAATTCAACAAATGGCTCGTGCTATGCTTGATGAGTCTGGAACTCCTGCAACCTTTTGGGGTGAAGCCGCATTTGCCGATGTTACTATTCTCAACAAGACAAACGTCCGAGTAAACAACACTCAAACTCCTCATGAACTTTGGTATGGTAAGACTCCCACGGTAAAATACTTCAAAATCTTTGGAAGCAAATGCTACATTAAAAAGACTGATGAAAATCTTGGCAAGTTTGAACCTAGAGCAGATGAAGGCATTCTACTTGTTTATTCTCCTCACAACAAAGCTTACAAATGTTACAATAAAAGACTTGGAAAAATTGTTGAAAGCATTGACGTAGTGGTTGATGAAGAAGGAAACTCTCCTAGAAAAGAAAAAATCTGAAGTTTTCGAAGATAGCGAAGACTATCCGTCAACATCAAATCAGATTCATGACGAAGAAGAAATCCATGAGGCACCAGAAGAACAGATAAGGATAGAAGAGAAGACTCCATCCAGATATGTTCAGAAGAATCATCCGGAATCCCAAATTCTGGGGTAGAAAGAGGCAGGTGTACAAACAAGGAGAACCATTTCAGAAGCTTCAAGCTATCTAGCCTTGCTCTCCTCCACAGAACCACAGAATGTAAAAGAGGCATGCAAAGATGAATGCTGGATCAAAGCCATGGAGGAAGAACTTGAATAGATTGAGAAGAATAACACTTGGGAGTTGGTTCCTAGACCACAAGATAAAAATGTCATAGGGACAAAATGGATTTTAAAAAATAAGCTAAATGAAAATGGAGAAGTTGTTAGAAACAAGGCAAGACTTGTTTGTAAAGGGTATGCGTAACAAGAAGGCATAGACTTTGAAGAAAATTTTGCTCCAGTTTCTAGACTTGATGCTATAAGAATGTTCCTTGCTGTCTCTAGCTTTCAAAAGTTCAAAGTATTTCAGATGGACGTAAAATCTGCCTTTCTGAATGGAGACTTAAATGAAGAAGTATATATTGAACAAACTGATGGGTTTATCCTTGGAAATGATCCAAAACTTGTATGTAGACTTAAGAAGGCACTCTATGGTCTTAAACAGGCTCCAAGGGCATGGTACTAGCGTCTGGACAAATACCTTCATCAACAAGGATTCTCAAAAGGCTCAGCAGATAGCAATTTATATATAAAAATTGATAATGATAAATTGCTAATACTTGTTGTATATGTTGATGATATCATTTTTGGCAGCAATGAAGAAGCCACGAGTCAAAACTTTTCTTTGGTGATGCAAAAAGAATTTGAAATGTCTTTGCTTGGTGAGTTGATATACTTCCTTGGGTTACAAATCCAACAAAATAAAGATGGTATCTTTTTATCACAAACCAAGTACCTAAAGCAGATCTTGAAAAAATATGGCATGGAAGACTCGAAACCGGTATGTACCCCTATGGTAACATGATGCAGCCTCAGTGCTAATGATGAATCAGCAGCAGTACATCAACCAACCTACAGATCCATGATTGGCAGTCTACTCTATCTGACAGGAACTCAGCCAGACATCATGCATGCAGTGGGAATAGTTGGAAGATTTCAGAATAGATGGAATATTTCAGGCTAATCCAAAGGAAGCACACCTTCAGACAATTAAGAGGATCTTCAAATATCTTCAAGGAACACAAAGATATGGCTTATGGTATCCTAGAGATGCAGATCTCACACTTCATCCATATACAGATGCAGATTGGGCAGGAAGCATGGATGACAGAAAACGCACTAGTGGTGGTGCATTCTTTATGGGATCCAAATTAGTATCTTGGTTCAGAAAGAAACAAATTTCAATTTCTTTATCTAGAGCTGAAGCAGAATATGTGGCTACTGCATCTTGCTGCACACAAATTATTTGGATGATGCAAACTTTGCAAGATTTTCAAATCACCTGTACTCCACCTATCTCCATCTTCCGTGATAATATAAGTGCAATCAGTATTTCAAAAAATCCTATCATGCATTCAAAGACTAAGCACATACCTATCAAGTATCATTTTCTAAGGGACCAAGTGCTTGAACAAAAGGTTAAATTGGAGTATGTTCCTTCCAAGGAACAAGTTGTTGATATACTCACCAAACCATTGCCCAAGGAGACATTTGAATACCTCAGACAGAAGCTGGGGGTTGTTGATGCATGATTTTGTTGTTGAATCTTGTTTATGGTTGTACGTAGGTGGATACACGTACACATGCTGGTTTATGAGGGTACAGTCGCGTGGGTCTGACAGAGACCTTCTGGCACAGGTTTAGGGGGAGCATATATTCTTCTGTCATGCATTATTGGCATTATCTTAGAAGTCCTTGGTTTGATTTCACAGTTCTTTTGGTGGAATAGATGCTTGCTGATTTGAAGGTAGATTGACAGATACTGATGATAGTTGTTGATAGCTATCATAGTCTTCTTGTAGATCTTTTTATCTCTATGTCATGTCAAGGTCATGTAACGCCCTATTTTGGTTTCCCCACTATGCATGGGATGAATGATCTATGTTCTTGCTTTATTCCCACTTGGATGGGAGATGGATGTATGTATGAGTGTTTGTCACTTATGATGTATGAAGTCATGTTCTTTCTTGTAGAACATCTTTTTGGCAGACATTACTTACATTTAGGGGGAGCATGAACAACACTTCAACAGAGCAGGAAACTTCAGCATAGACAACAGGTACTTAGGGGGAGTATAGTCAGTAGAATGGTCCCCCCTTTTTCCCTTGATGTCAAAGGGGGAGAGTGATTGGGTATTGTTGCCATCAAGTCCAAAGGGGGAGATTGTTGGCATTATGATGTATGTGTTGTACTTGACGGCAACCCACTCATAGAAGATAAATTCACATATACACAACCCGATGAGTCTACAAAAGAAAATATCAGATGTGTTTGAATACAAGGGATGCAGGACAAAGGAATCAGATGACAATTTATAGTGCAACAGTGTTATTTTTTGTTTTTGCAGGTGCACCGTCCAAAAGATGCGGACATTGCCAGGTTGCACAGGTGTGCAGTTCATAAGATGCAAATAAGTTCGCATGTTCTCCGAACAAAAAGTGCAAACCTAAAATGCACGGAATTTCATGCAGAGAAAAGCGCGCACATGGAAAATCTTATGTTTGGTCCATGGTATTTAGTCCGACGCTTTTGATCCTATGGTTTTGGTCCGTGGTTTTGCATCTAAACCCAGGTTTTGGGTCCCTAGTATTGGATCTCTATGGTTTTGGTCCATGGTTTGAGAAAGGCCTTGACTATAAAAAACAGAAGGAGATCATTTGGCCTATTCACTTGTGTATGTGGAATATCTTAAGCGCTAGATGTGAAATTCTGGTGATAGGTTTGTGAGTGATAGCTAGATCTGAATCAAGGAGAATCCTGAGCATTATAAGGTGGATCTATTGATCTATTTGGTGCATGATAATATCTGTGAATTTGACAGTATGGGGTATAATTGAGGACAGATAAAGTGTCTGTACCTGGAGGTCCGTAGGCATCATACGGCGCAGGTGCAGAGGTGTGCAGGCCAGAAGACAGCGCAGGTGTGGTGGTGCATAGGCTAGAATATGACGCAGGTGCGGAGGTGTGCAGGCCAGAAGACAGCGCAAGTGCGGAGGTGCGTAGGCCAGAAGGCAGCGCAGGTGTGGAGGTACATAGGCCAGAAGACAGCGCAGGTGCAGAGGTGCGCATGCCAGAAGACAGCGCAAGTGCGGAGGTGCGCAAGCCAGAAGACAGCGCAAGTGTGGAGGTGCACAGGCCAGAAGACAGTGCAGGTGCGGAGGTGCACAGGCCAGAAGACGACGCAGGTGCGGAGGTACGTAGGCCAGAAGACGGATTAGGTGCCGAGGTGCGCAATCAAGTGGACAGCGCAGGTGCAGAGCTGTGCAGACTCGACACAGAAGAAGTGCGGATATCCACAGGTTTCTATTGGTGAAGTTGCGGACTTTTCTTGAAATATATTTTGGCTGCCTTTTGTCTATTGCTACAGAGTTCTAGGTTTAGAATCAGTGTCTGGTTACTGGTATTGCTTTTCTGGTTACTGCATTAGTTTTTTGTGGAAAGGAGATTGTTTGATTCACATGTACTTGATGATTATTTAATGTTCATGGATCCAGTATGAAATTTATGAAACATGGTCCCTAAAAGAAAAGAGAAGGTTGTAGCCTTCTGTAGGTTGAAGCCTGTGTACTGGTAAAGGACTGCACCAGTACAAAATCATTGTAAAAAGAAGTTTCTAATTTAAAGAAGATAGAGAAATATTGCAGCAGGTGGTTTTCACCTACATTGGGTTTCCACCTTATATCTTGTGTTCTTTGGTGTGACTGTTGCTCTATTGTTGTTCTTGTTATATAGTTCGGACACACAGATTAATATATTATAAGTTTGGAAGGTATAGACAAGTCTCATCTGCAAATATTTGTATAAATTGAAAATAGTTTGATAATACTGATTCACCCCCCCCAGTATTATTTCCAACAGTTTAGGACCCGAAAAACTGCTAAAAATAGTAAATTGTGCTATAATTAAGGAAACTGAAAAAATGAAAGAAGCACTGGTGGGGATCCAAGTGGAATTAGCGGGTGGCCACTAATATCCACCTGGATCACTCTCAAATGCTGCGGATGGTTAGTCCGCTTTCGCGAATGAGCCGGTAAATCGTCGAGATATGGTTGAACGATGTTCTTGATGTCATGGAAGGCATAGTTCATAGCCCTCTGAAAATTTGCCCTGTGTTCTTTAAACTGAAAGGTAGTTTTCAGTACAAAAATGTGCCCCACGGACATATAAATGTAGTCTTCGACTGGTCTTGTGGGTGGATATTTATTTGATTATACCCGGAAAATCCATCCATGAATGAAAATATTTCGCATATGGCGTATTCATCAAGTATCTGGTCGATGAAGGGTGTAGGGTAGTTGTCCTTTGGACAAGCTTGATTTACATCCCTATAATCAACGTACACTCTAATCATTCCTTGCTTTTCATCATGGGAACAATATTTGATACCCAATCAATTAAAGGAACTGGGTAAATGAAACTAGCATGTAAAAGTTTTTCAACTTCTGCCTTGATGGCAGCGACTTTCTTCGAGTGTACCTGCCAAAGCTGTTGTCGTACCGGTTTGACATCAGGATACATCTTGATTTCATGTTCAACTATGCTCAAATCTATGCCTGGCATTTCTTCATATGACCATGCAAAGACATCTCTGAACTCGCGAAAGAGAGTGCAATATATTTCTAGCTCTGAAGAATAGCAAGATTTACCGACATGAATATTCTCTACGACATTAGGTTTGGTCGAGATATCTATGGCGATAGTTTCTTCAATAATGGACAGATTTCACTCGGAATCCACCGTATTTACAATATTTGATAGAAAATAAAAAACTAAAGGATGATTAAGGTCACTGGAATAATCTTCATTGTAATCTGGAAAATGGGAATGATGGTGGTAATATTCCCATGGTGCCTCTCCTGTCATCATTGACTGAATGATTCCTTCGTCTGTAGAATGTACATGCGACCAAGGATCTGAAGAGGTGCCATATTCCTTAGACCTATCTATCCAAACACTCGATGAGCGTTGTTTTGGGTTTGCTGCCCTGGCCAAGAAAATTGATTACTACAATACTTCTATTGGGCTTGGAGGCAATACCTTGCGATGATCCATGCTAACAAAATTTTTGCAAATCTTCTGAATCCTTGTAGATATATAAGATACCATATTGTAGGTTTCCACCATGACCACTTCCGCCAGATTACTTGGAGGTGGTAGGGAAAAACTACCCATTAAGGTAGGGTCTTTTAGGAGGCTTACTCTAATATTTTGAAGCGATTGAGAGCTTCCATGGATCATTGGAATGCTTCCCGTAACTTGTGAACTGTTGGGGAGAAAGGTTTGCTGGTCAACGATTGTAATTCCTCCTTGAAAGGGAAATGCAATCTTTCTAAAATATGTTGAAACAACTTGTAAGTTACTTAAAATCCCGTACGGGGTGTATGTTCATCTATCGAATGCTTATAATGTCGTTGATGATCATGACAAGGGTGGTGAGCCTAAATTTTTCCAGCAACTCATTGACATAATGTAGGTAGATGCCTCGTCATCAATGATTGTTCAATGAACAGTTTTGTTGAGGGCTTTCACTTGTACGAGGAAAGGGAGTTGAGCTGGTAACTGAGGTTTGTATCCTTTATGATTGAAGGCCACAAGATTGGAATCCGCTGGGTCAATCCCACCTATTGCTGATAATAGAGCCTGCTTTTGGGAGGGTAAATTTTGCAATACTTCAAGTGCGGACATAGCGGATGGTGATTAGGCCAAATCCTCTACTATATTATAATTCTTTGCTTCTCGAGCATGAGGATTAAATGTCGATTTGTGTACTACTCCCTTTGGCGGCTTTATCGTTATTTCAGGAATGATGGGTGGCACAACTTCAGTCGAAGTTGTTGTCAAACTACTAGGTTGATCTGCAACCTTTTTGTTCAGCATCTGTGGATTCCCATAATCTTTATTCCTTGTCGATATCAAAGCATCATTTTGTTGTTTCGAAATGGACAACATAAGCACTTGGGATGGGGAAGCATTGTCACTAGCAACTAGATTTGTTTCTGGGTTTGGAAACAGATCAGTCAACATTGCTGAGGTATTTGAACTCTTAAAGAACTTCTTAATCTTAGCTTTATGTGAACAATACTTCATCCAATGGTCCTCATCGCATATGAGACATGGTTGTCTAGGTTTCTTTTGCCCATAAGGGTTTCCAGAAGGTTTCTTAGGAGTCAAATCTTCCTGTTTCTTCTTTTTGTTTTTCCCTTTCTTCTTGCACCTTGGTTGCTTCGGTTCTTTGCCTTTGTCGGTCGAGACAACATTAACCTCCGAGACAGGAAGTTTATCATTTTCCTTTTCACTAGAAACTGCAAGGGCTTTACCAGATAGGGCCGTTGTAGTTTGTGCACTTGAGGTGCCAATCACGCCGTCGTCGGCATGAGATCCCCTGTTTGATTTAGGAGGAGGAGGAATGGAAAATTTTGGTCTAGGAGCATCAGGAATTTTGTCATAGAGCATGCCAGACTGAGTATAGATCAAGTCTAGATATTGTGCAGGAGCAATGACTTGTTGTTCAGTGACAACTCCTCCCTTGGCCACATCTTCTGTAATAAAAGGTAATAATGACTTAATAAACCATTCAGCTAGCAGTTGATCAAGAACACATGTCTTTACCATTTGATGACAATGTTGCCACTCATGAATATGCTCAGATATGTGAGTGGCTATTGTCTGCTTAAAATTGGTAAGGAGCTTCGTTCTTGTTTCGTACCTTATGGGTAACTGAAAATGGGTTAAAAAGGTGGTGGCAAGGGCATTGAAGTTATCAAATGAAGCTCTAGGTAATTTGATGTACTATTTCACTTCCGAACCAGTTAGCGTTCATTAAAAAAGAAGAAGCCTAATCAAATCATCATTGAGAGTGTTGGAAGAACACCACAAATGAAAGATCATTACATGATTTGACAGATCTTCACCTAGATTTCCATTGAATTTAGGAATATCTAACAGAAGTTTGAGTAATCGCTGGCCACCAAGGGGCGTAAACAATTGGATCATTTGTTAGCTGATTTAGATCTGGTAATTCTAAAGTTGCTACAAAAGGCAATTGTTGATTCAGGTTTGGCGAAGCATACCCAGGATAAGATGGAATTTCCTGAGCAGTGGGTCTTTGCATACCAGCATAATGTATTTGATGCTAATAACTTTGATAAGGTTGATGGGCATAACCATTATAATATGATTGATGGTAACCATTCTGAATATATGGCTGCCCATTACCTACAAATCTTTGTTGCTGAGGTCCTCGGTAAGCTTGTTGGAATTGCAGTTGTTGATATTGCACTAGCCATGGCTGTGAGACCATTTGTTATTGTCCAATACTGGATGTTTGACCAAGATGAGGGGTGATAGTACCCGTTTGAGCCTAAGTCTCTTCAATTAAGGAGACACTAATTGGCGACTATGATTGAGCCGCAGAGACAAGAGTTTGTTGTATTACGACCTGAGAGACTTGAGTTGACATACAACAGGCAACACTTGTACTTGCGACACTGTCACAATAGCTGGTGTAGTGGGAATGTTTGACACAGGTTGATTTGGTTGCATTGAATATACAACTCTTGGTTGTTGAGGCAGTATTGGCATCCAACCACTGGATGTAATTCCAGCTTGACCTGAATTTTGTTGTGAACTCTCATATGGTTGCTCTCCTGGAGGGAACAATGAAAAGGCATACTGCCCCTGATATGGCGGCAATCCAGTGTTCAAAGGATAAATTGGTCTTTGGAGACTAGACTGCCCAAATTGATACTGATGTGAAGGATCAATTTTTTGAGTCTCAACATAAGAAATTCTAGATAAGGTTCCGGATGAACAAATAGGAACAGACCATACTGTCGAAACAGTCCCCGGGTAGACTCCATCTAGTGTTTGACAACTATTTGGGACAGATGGTATACCAGCAAACATTGTCGGAGTAGCAGTAGGAGGTTCTACTGTTGTTGTATTAGATGACACAGTCCTAGATGTTGATGGTTGTTCAGACATATTGATTCTATCCAAAATATTTCCTAGCGATTCGACAGGAACTTGCGATGAAGGGTGATCAAAAGAAATAACTTATGTAGTAGAAGGATATAGGTGGATCCCAGTTCCAAAATGCAATGGGGTACTGGATGGAAGATCCTCTACAATCTCTTCTATAGCAATCAGTCCAGGGGGAAGAGGTAGACCGTCAGGTCCGTAAAATATTTCTGGTGCCGAAGAAGGTACAGACTCTGCAATGACAGATGTTGAAGGGGTGACACCTTCTGAATCAACCCTAGATGGAGCTGGTTCAGGAATAGAAGTGTTTACCATTACACTAGGATCAGTTCTAATGTCCTCTTGTAACTGCAGAACTTCTTTTGTAGAGGCAGGGATACCAAAAATAATTGGAGTAACTAGAGTCTCTGATGATGTTGAAACACAAGTTTCAAATAAACCAAGAGATTTCGACCCAGTTAAACGAGATTGCTTGGCCCAGAATGGTTTCGTTTCTGGAGTCAAAGATGGTTGACTCGTTAGTTTCCGTGAACGACAGGGTTTTTATTGACTTTCTTCCACGATTGCAGATTACTTGATCAACTCAAAATAAAAAGGGGAAAATGTTATTCCAAATTAAATGAATTTTATGATGCTTTGACACAACTTGCTTTTTCAATTTTTAAGAGTCAAGAAAAAGCTAAAGATGACTCTAGTCGCCTTCGATTTTTAATGAGCCTGAAGTGACAAAGTGCTCAAGATGGACCTTTTCTTTTAAGGAGTCTAAAAAGGAATGAAAGTGACTACTCTAGAAATCTAGACAGAGGGATTACCAAACCAATCGCAAAACTACAATATACACCTATTGTGGCCACCAACAACCCCCCTCCTTATGAAGTATTTCTGCTAATACTAAATAAGTGGGGACCCTCAGTAAAAATCAAAAAATCAATTAGTGTTACATTTTCTTTTTTAGATGAAACTTACAACATCATGGACTTAGGAAAATACCTTGAAAAATCTAAAAAACCTAAGTTTCATAATGAAGAAAATCAAATTCACTCCTTAAATGATATCACATCACGCAAATAATGATAGGATACACCTTCTAATGAGTTAAAATGACAAAAAGCGAGATTGTGATGCAAAACCTCATCGCATCACATACATTAAAGAAACACTCACATTTAAAAAACTCTAAAAATCACCGATATGCGATATCGCATATCGCGCATCGCAAAAATCACATGAATTACACAAGGATTATAACGATCTGTGATATTGCAATACTGCGATATTGCGATATTTCGACACTGTGACACTGCGATACCGCAAAGTTGCGATTCCGCAATATTGCAATACTGCGACCTTGCGATAAAAAACAGCACGACAATATTGCAATATTGCGATACTACGATCTGCGACATCGCAAAGCAAAATCGCGGGACCTCTCCATCGCAGTTGGTTCTGGCTCATTATTTGAGAAAAAAATTTCAGCCAAAAGTTGGTCATGTATTTTAATGCGAATTAATGAGTTATTGCCAGTTGTTGATGAAGTAGGGTGTTGTGTTTTTCGAAGAAATAGCTTACATAAGGTGGCATGTTTTGCATATCTTCGGCATTTAAAAGTTTTCCTGTCATTAGTATTTTATCATTACTTCCACCTCAATAAAAACTGCAGGAAAGAAGGACGAAGCATTATACAGGGTACTATGCAGAAAACTACGAGGAGGGAAGGTAGTGCTCCAATGTACATTTCAAAAGGCACACCTAATCCACTCAAGGAAGAAAAAGAACCGCAGAACTCTTCTGAGGCATCTATCACAGATTTCTCATGTACAACCGTGGTTGAATGGGTACTGAACGATGTTGATACTAGAAACAGACAGTTTAATTCTCAGGGTCAAGAGCTCACAGAATCACTATTTTTACAAATTTTGAGCTTTATATCGAATGAGAGAAAAAGGCGCAAGAGGCAAAAACCACATCAGGGAAGCCCGGATCAAGAAACAGAGGCAGTTTCCGATGCACAATTAGTGCTTAGCGCTAATCGCGCATCACTAAGAAAAATTGTTCGAAAAGGAAGGTCCCTAGTTACTCAGTCACCTGCGAGCCCTGAAAATTGCAAGAAATCAACGATAGAAGCAAACTAGAAATAGAAGACTTAAGGGAAAGCAGAAGTAGCCCAAAGGTTAACCAAGTTGAAATGGGATTTTTACCAGGCATACATGGTAATGATACATATTCATTGGATGATTCTCAAGCATATCATCAATTTTACTGAAAAGATAGTGCCAGCTCTTGCCGATTCTGTTTGCTTAACTCAACCAAAGACGGAAGACAATCAGCCGACTCTACTCAGGAAAATAATGAATGCTTGCAACATTAAGGAGTAGATTTAGAAATAGTTAGATAGTAGATTTAATTTTAGAATAGTTTTGCTTAGAAAGAGGATGGTCATTTAAACTGAATCCTCAATTTCTGTAAATAAGTTATTTAGTTAGTAGTAATCAAACCCTTCTCATTCATTTAGAGAAGGGTCCAAAAATTTATCAAAAACTTGTCCTTAGAACAGCACTTTTGCACCCTCAGAGGAGGTTCTGGTGAATGAATGGAACAGGGTTTATTTGATATTTTCATTTGATATCTGCTACTGATGTTGCACTTCTGTACTCTTAGTAGATGTTAAATCAAGGAGAGATAAATCAATTGTCGCTTGAAGCTCATGAGTAGGACTAGTTATAAATGGTACTTTTATCTCTTAACAATTTCTGCTTATGCGTTAAAGTGATATTCAGTTTTCAGTTATTTATATATTACAGCATGGATGTCTGAGTTATCATTTGGCACTTTTGTACGGTGATAACTATTTGTTTAGGTTCAATGTATGAATAGCTCATTTATGCGATAAGTTTTAACAACTATTTCGTCTAACTTCTTATACGAAGTCGTTCATCTTTATCGAATTCTTTTCTTATGATAGCTGAATGATCTTTATTACTAGTTATTGCTTGAAATCTTTTTAGATTGCATAGAAGAAAGATCACACCCCAGGTTGGCATAAATTTCGATATTTTTCTGTTTATTAGAATACAATAGCATAGCATTAGATTAGATAGAAGTATTCCATTTAGAATAGAAACACCTATTAGAGTCGGTCTAGTTATCCCTCCATCACAGATCAAAAGCTCTTTTTTGCATTTCATGTTTTAGGTGTCTCATCTGTTTGATTAGCTGCATTTCGTTAGGCATACCATAACTCTGATGGAGCGGTTGTGTGTCACTCATTCCCCTCGTGCTTGGCACTGCTGGTTCAGGTTTATTCATTAAAATAAAGTTTTCCAAGGTCATACATAATCATGTTTTAATTTTTGAGGTCTTAGGTCTAGGGTTGAGCCATTTTTGTCTTGCAAAGTATTAGGAGACCAGTAGGCCAGAGGGATGTCTTTGATCGATCATCATTTCAATCATTTTCATTATTGTACAGTTGAATTAGGACTTCTCTTCAAAACTCCGTTTTGAAGATAAGTCGCCTTCTCATTTTTGTAAGAAATTGTCAAAATTTTCAATCCTTCAAATGTTCGAGTGCAGCCTTGGTCTCCTTTGCCAAAGTATGTTACAGCTATCCCTGCAAACAAAAATCAACAAAGAGCTTCAGTCACACCTCAGAAAAGCAAAAGGAAATAAAAAAGCATCATTGTATTAATAGACCAAAAGTGAAAGTGCCCAAAATTTACAAAGTGGGTTTTGAAGTTAATTTATTCAAATTAGATATTTTGTGGGTGTATATAAAGTGAAACAAGTCTTTTACTTCACCACATATCCAAGCAAGAAAGCATTGTCAAGAGTGAAGGGCAAAAAAACCAAGTTTCAAACCCTAGAGGCAGAGTGGAGGTGCGCGCTACGCATAGGATTGGTGCGCTACGCACTGGGTGGTGCATGCATTGGGCGCGCACATCCTGTGTAAATTAACACAGGCGCTACGCACAGAGAAGTGCGCTACGCATACAATTGGTGCGCTACGCATCCATTCCAGCACTGTGTTTTGTGCCTAAAATTCATCAAATCACCCCGGCAACTACAAGTAGGTGTCTCCTTTGACTCAAGCATCAAGTTGAATGGTGTTTAATGTGTGTTTGAAAGAAATGCAAGTGATGTTGGGTTTAAGAAAATAAATCAAACCCTAGGCCCTTATTGAGACTTTGTATAGGGTATTAAAAACATTGTAAACATTGTAGACAACAACACTTCATACCACAACATCTTTGTGATTGTTTATGCCCAAATATAGCAAACAAAATACCTGTTATGGCATAATGTTTATGATGCTTCAACTGGTTTTTTGAGGATACATTGAAATTGAGATTTCTTCACACCTACAACATACACATTGCAGTCCTCCTATTGCACCTATTTTGTTCTCAAAACCATGTCAGAAACAAAGTCATCTTATGAGCAAGAAAATGAAAGCGATTCCACCACAGAGGAAAATGTGCCACAAAGACCTCGTAAAGGTGGCAAAGGAGGTAAACATCTCAGAGAAGAACCCACTTCTATGGTACAATTGCAAGCTTACCCACTTGCCATGGATTTCTTTCACCACCAATCATGCTATCATTTTTGTGAGCTAATTTCACAGTTTCAGCATCATCGTGAATTAGCTCGCTTGTTTGTTCTCCATTTACATGATGGCCATGTGAACCTTGCTGGAGTTAATTTCATTTTGTCACCAGAAACCATTGTAGAGGCCATAGGAATTCCAAATATCGGGGAGCAATGGAATAAGCGTCAGCAACTAGAGAAATCATATTATGAGCCATATATTAAACCAGGGTATATAAGGCACTTGAGTATAGTTTTTCCTTTCCACTACCTGAATGATCGGTTTGCACCTTTGATGAAACTTATCATCCGATATTTCAGTTGTGAGGGCAGATTATCACGTCTTTATGCATATCATGTCTGTTTATTGATGCATTTTACAAGGGTGCGCCTGATGAACATCCCATATTTTATGTTTCGCAACATAGAGAGGATGGTTCCTTTAGTGCAAAAGAAGAGCCCAAAACAGCAGCACAGGAGCATATACCATTATGCATTAATCAAAATCATGGTGATTCATCAGCTGACACAACAGGGCATTACATGGGAGGATTTTATTGCTCGTGACATTTTCACAGTGCCTCAGCCACCACCAGAGATAGTTCATGATGAGGGAGGGCCTTCACAGTAGCTTGACATTCCCGAGACCGAGCATGTTGATGCTCCCATATATGTGACATATCAGAAAGGCCACAGGGCCTTATTTGCAGCCACACGACGAGTACTATCTCCACCCGGGGTGGAAGGGGTCTCGTTGACACCATCAGCAGAGCGAATATTATCTCCACACCATGTGGAAGGGGTCTCGCTTCCATCTACAGCATAGGTACAGAGTCAGGACAGGGGCAAGAGACCCATGGTTGACGAGGGTCCTTCAGGAGGCCAGGACACGGATATCATTGATGTTGATGCTAGCTCTCCTAGCTCCGAGCTAAAGGAGATCATCCGAAAACAAAGGGCCGAGAATGAGTCACTGCAAAAGAAATTGCAGATGGCTAAATGGATGATCAACTATCTAGAGCAGCGCAACAAGCAGTTGGAAGATGAGCATGAACTTTATGAGCTGCGGAAGATTCGTGAAGACCAGGAATTGGCTCGTAGGAGACCCGGTGATTTGACACCTATTGATAGGGAATCAATCGCCATCCTGGTCAACAGTCATTTGGAGAAGTTTTTGGTGAAGGCAAATAGGGACAAGGACACGCTTTGCCACATGAAGGCTCACTATTGGGCTCGCATGCATGTTTGCAAAGCGAGAATCAAGGTCCTCAAAAGGCGTTTGAGCATAGCACAAAAACGACACAAAAGGCCTGATCCGCTTTGAGTTTTGGCTGAGGCTTCACTAGTTGAGCATGATACATGATGGAGGGTCTTGACTCCAATTTTGGGCACATTTTAAGAAAATTTTGTCATTTCAAAAATTTTGGCTTGAGAAACAGGTTTTTGGGTTCTACGCGTAGCGCGCAGCACGCTACCCTGAAGATTGTGAGGTCCAATTGACAAATGGCTTGTATTTTTGGATTTGTGATGAAGAAATACACTTGTACATCCACTTCCAATGCATTTCATCAAGTTCTGGATGGTCAAAATGTCCAAAAACATCATGAAAACCACCTTGCTGGCACCTTTTCCAACTGCAGGTAGTACCTCTGGGAGAATTCAGTTGTGAGGGGGAAAATGAGCTCCAAATTGGAAAATTCCACTTGGGTTGGAAAGTAGACATCCAGGGCTTTCCAACGAGATATCATGAACTCAATTTGGATGTCGGGAAGTGCTCCAAAAACAGGCTCAAAGGGGCGCTACGCATAGGGATCAGGGGCGCTACGCATACAGTTTTTGGCCTAGATTTTCACCTTCAGCACAGGAATTCGGCTAGTTTCCACCAGTTTCACTCTTTGATGTAATTTTTCACCCAATATGATGTAATTTGATGTATGTAAGGTAACATGGAACTTATCTACCTTCTTCTAGATGATTCATTCACAAATTAGCAAGAAATCAATGTAATGAATCAGTTTCCTTCTTTTTAGAGGTAGGTTGTTTGGTCATCTAGATTCTTGCTCCATGTTTAGAATTTGTTCAAACTACTCCTAGAAGGAGGATTGTTACACTGAAATTTGTCACCATGACTATCTACAGTTAATATGGCTCCATCAATAGTTATATTATCCTCCTTGTCAAGCCTTATACCTCTGCTCTCCATGTCAAACTTCAAAAAAGAGAGAAAGTCATTAAAAATCATGTTTATCTCTGGGTACGCAGGTTCTCTCTACCTTGCCTGCGTGTACGCATCCCAAGCTCATTGTACCTGCGTACTTGTACGCTCTGTAAGTCAAGGGATGGGTGCGTACTCCTGTAAAGGTCAAAAGGCGTGAGTTTCATCTTAAAAAAAGTTACTTGTGGTCACTTCTAGAGCTTTCTAGAAGAGTGTTTGACGTGTATTGAGCGCCTCCAGATGGTTCATGCATCCCTATGATAGAGGAACTTATCCCATCAAGAGAGGAGCTACCCCATCCAAAAGAGGGAGTATCCCATTAATGTTGGAACTGAATAACTTCCTCTAGAACACTATAAATACAGGCCTTGGACCAGAGGAGGGGAGGTTGAAAGCTGAACATTCCAAAGGGTAAATGCTGCTGGAATTAGGACTTCCATTGTAAACTTGTGAGGAGAGATTACCATCCTTTCTTGTTGCCATATTGGAAGTGGGTGAGCTTGTCAAAGTAGAGGAAAACTCTTGCTGGACCCTGGGAGGAACTTGCACAACACCAAGGCTCAGGTTGTAATGGTTTCTTTTTTGTTTCCTTAATACAAATAAGTCCATTCTTCTCAATGATTTGTGTTAATGAATTGTTTCATATACTCCTTGGTCTATATGTTGAATATGCTTTGTTTTATGGAATATTCAGGTGTTATGTAATCGTTTGATTGTTAGTGTATGCAGGTTTCAAAGTGGAGGAGCTCATCTGGATCGACGAGGCTAGACTGCTACAACAAGCGTTGGACTTGAGGTAGGATCAAAAAACACTTGGTTTCTCATAGAATAATACATGTTTAGAGAAGTATTGCTCTTAATTGTCTTGTTTGTCACTAGAGAGTCTTAGACTCCTAGGGAGGTTAGTTTTGTCAGCAAAAATAACTCTTTCCGGATGACAAGGATCTCGACCCCTAGAGGTTAGGGAATGAGGATAGCTTGGTCTATATATGTAAATTTTCATTTAGTAGCAGAGGTTGGACTCTTGAGATAGTTTTGAGACTATATTGTACATATCTTATTAGCATTTTTGGCAAAGGAAAGACCAGGGTTTTGCAGCACTATTTGGGATCCATGTGGATTTATGTCTTGATGGTGTGTTTCTCTCAGTACTTGTAAGTTGTGTATGTGCATCATTATCTCTATTGAATCTTCTCTTATTAAGCAAATGAAGTGTTAAGGTAGAATCCATGAAATGATATGCTCTGCCTTTAAATTTGTTTAATATTTTATGTTTTCTTCAGTTTAAAGAGAATCCTTGAGACCCCTTGCTCTCATTAGCCTCTCACCGGTCTGATCTATCCATCTCACCTGCTTTAAGACATCAAAACAATCACCTATATTGCCCCAAGTGGACCTCTGCAAAAACTTTGCCTCATCCCCGCACCCAAATTTTCCTTTCCCTTGAATTCAACAAAATTATTAAAACTCAATTCTAAACTCTTTGTACTTCATACCTATCCTAAGATCAGTCATCAATTCGGTCATATCGAGCCATTTCGATTATCTTTTGTCGAGTTTGACCCAGAGAGAGCCCTCTCCTGTCCTCGTAGGGCTAGCTACGAGGCTGAGCGTGGTTTGAGGTGGCCTTGAGTCTTGCCTTATTTCAGCCTAAGGTAGATTTGAGTGCTAACAAGTGCTATTCCCTGATAGATAGAATTTTGACACCAATTTCCCTCATGTTCATAGAAAAATGTATGATTTTGAAATTAGTCTCAAACTTGGGTCTAAATAACCACCAACAAGGATAATATGGTAATGTCATGGTGATGGAATAATAAAGGGACTTATAGAAAAATAAAAGGATTTTGGCATGTCCTCTTGAGACTGCATTACAGGAATGATTCTAGAGACTTTTAGAATTTCTGGAGGCAGCTATTATAATGAAGTGGCCAGACTACCAAGCATTTAGATAATTAGTAGGATAGTGATGAAATCTCGACTAAGCACACTAAATAAAATTGCAGATTGTAAGAAACCTTTGTAAGCACAGAAAATAAAATCTAGCACTTATTCCAAAGTGGTTCTAGAATCCCAATCTATGTTTCTATGCATTACAATCTACAATATCTTGCCTGCGATTAGCAGCTAGACTCTATATGATGAACAATTTACTATTACCCGTGTATTAGGTGTACCAGAATCCATGCATTAGATGACAGTCCAATTTCAAGTTTCCCAATTTGGTCATGATTTTTCTTTGTTTCTTTGTGCAGGGATAGTTAGGAATCAGATATGAAGTCGACAAAGTAATGATTTGAGAAAACGACCTACCTTTCGGAATATGCTTTATCCAAATATCTAACAATGTGAAAAATATAAAAAAATGCATATTAAAATAACTTTGTGCCATCAAAATAAATTTCACAAATATCCTCAACGTGATTATTACATTTTTCTTATAAGAAAAAACTATATTTATAGGTGTTCAAAATATTACACCAATAAAAACAGTGTTCAAGAAAAACATAAGTACTAATTGGATGTTGGGAATCAAGAAAACAAGGAAGACAAGAACCAAATGGAGACAAGACTAAAATAAAACAACATTAAAAATAATACTGCTATGGAGAATTACATTGATGAACAATATATGCATGTTCAAGCTATGCCATCACATAGAGAACACTTTGCATGATTAATTATGTTCTTTGTGTGTTGGTGATTATGTTTCCAACCTGAGATCTAATCAAACCTCCAACAACCAAGATAGATCCAAATTATTTGATGGTTATTCAAATCAATAACGAAATCATTTCTCAAGTTATTCCAATCTAGGTAGGTTTTATGGAGTATGAAGAGTACTAGGTAATTTCTCGAGTTATTCCAATCTAGGTAGGTCAATGGAGTATGAAGAGTATTTGAGTAAAGACTGAAGGGTATTAGGTTCCAAACTATATTGCATATGTAATTTATGGAGTAGTCTTATTGTAGACTTTATTTTTCCTTATCTTCATCTTCATGGTTTGATAATTCCAAGGACGTATATCTTGTTGATTTTATCTAAGCTAAGGTTTAGATATTAAGTGATCTAACATTAATATTGAAGAAGATAGGACATATTTTCTATTGTTATGACTATTGTTATAAGTTGAATTTCAGATCCGGTTTATTCATGAAAAATTTCAGATCTAGTTTATTCACGACAAATTTCAGATCTGGTTAGCTTCAGTTTAGAGTTAAGAAGTTTTCTTTTCCAAAAATTAGAACTATTGTTTTACTTTAGATTTTTTTTTTCCAGATTTGGGAAAGTGCATGTGCTAGAGTAAATTTTGAGGCAATCTATGCATGTATTATTCTAGGCAAATTTAGTCATGCAAGAAGGGTGCTCTATTCTGTTGGCATTATGATACATATGTTTTACTTGATGGCAACCCACTCATCTCAGATGATAAATTATAGTGCAGCAATGTTCACGCACTTTCATGAAGATAAAAAGTTTATTTCATGTAGAAAAAAGTTCACGCACTTTTATGCGGAGAAACGTTTATTTCATGTAAAATGTTCACGCACTTTTATGCAGAGAAAAGTTTATTTCATGTGGAGAAAAGTTCACGCACTTTTATGCGGAGAAAAGTTTATTTCATGTGGAGAAAAAGTTCATGCACTTTTATGAGGAGAAAAGTTTATTTCATGTAGAAAAAAAGTTCACGCACTTTTATGTGGAGAAAAAGTTTATTTCATGTGGAGAAAAGTTCACACACTTTCATGGTTGGTTCATGGTATTGGTCC
>APFE030107975.1:0-15767 GCA_000404065.3 Pinus taeda
GGGTCCCCATTTATGATAGTGCTATTAATTTTGTAACTAGTGGATCGTTTCTCTCACCAACTGTGAAAGTATCCTTCGTACACCTTACATTGGGTGTGCCACAAAACTCACATTCTTGTTTCCCCAAAATGGTGTTGTGTTCTCTTGTGTTGGGTTGTAACCAAGGCATATCTTTAAACCTTTATTGAATTGAGGCTTCTGTGATCCATATCAATTTTCGAGAAGATTCTTCAGCGAAAGTCACATAGAGATACTTTTGTCGACGCGTTTCAAACCAACCATTGTGGTTCATCATTAGGACAAGTTGAGTGAGCAGATCTTGCATTGCACATTAAATAGATAGGGCAGAATATCCAATGACCCAATTTTCTAGACAAGTAACGGCTAGAATGACAACATCTAGATTGGACCAAGAAACGGCTAGTTTGACTTAGATAAGGGGTATAAACTTTATTTATTTAAATATGTTAATTTAAATATTCTTGTTAACGTAAATTGGATTCATTTAATATATAAGTAAATAATAAAATAGATTAATTTGAAATTGTTATTATAAATATAAAACTATTTAATTAAATTCTAATTAAAATAAATTAATTTAAAATTGTTAGAATAAATTAATTTAAAATTGTTAGATATTATTTAGTTATAAAAGTTAAAATTAGAGTAAGCTATATAAATAGTTCATTATATTCTAATTAAAATATACGTTAAATATATATTAAAATAAAATTAATTTTATATTCTTAGTCAAAGAGTTTTTAGAAATATGAGTGTTAGAAACATATTACAATAATTAATTAATAGTCTATTTACGGGTGAAAAATAATATATTATTAAAATTAATTAATTATACAAAATAGATTAATTTTAATAAAAAAAGAAATCCTTAAACCTTTCAACATTGGTCGCACTGTATGACTGTATGGGACTCCTACACCAAATGGTGTGAGGTCTAGTTGGGACTTCACATTGGGTAGATCCCCTTGCAATGTAGTTCACCATAGTCTATCATTACGCTGGAATTTTCACCTCGCTTAATAAGAAAGGGAAGCATCTCACCCGAGGCATGTTGAGACTCAATGAAATAAGGGATTGTGGAGAGGCGTCATATAACAATGCAATAGATAATATGTTTCATGCAATCATAACATAAGTTCCCCATCAACATAAATATATCATACAGGAAGAATAGATCCACAAAATAAATATAAAGAGAAAATAACATTATGGCTTACTAATTTTTCCAAGGGGAAAAAAACATTATGGATTACTCTAAAAGAAAAAATTTAAAAGGGGTCAATCATTCCATCACATTTCAAGAACACAGAGAATTACTGCAACTCCCTTTTATAAATAATGAATTGTTTCATCATTACATCACAACAACATCTTCATCATAGTAAGGGCATCAATCTCCCATGGATTAGATTACATAATATAGTTTAGAGAGAGGAATTATGAACAGAAACGAATTCTCCAACCACACAGTAACAACAGTTCAACATGGACCCCCAAAAACCTTCCCTTTTTGCTATCTTCCCTTCGAAATTTATAGATTCTCCTATGTGGTCCCACTCGCTTGATTTGGACCTTTTCGCCTTGGATTCCTTCAAACTCTAATGCACCTATTCTTCTTTAGCAGCTTCTACAAACTCCACCTTGACTACTCTTTTGCGTGCTTATCTTTCTTTGGCAGTTTCTACAAACTTTGCCTTGACTACTCTTTTCGTTTCCTTTGCGTGCCTTTTTCCAGTCATCCTCAACATCTAGATGTTCTTAACTTATTCATTTTCCTTTCTTTGGAAATCTCCTACGCAACCATTTTCTAGTCAAAACCCGATAAAATTTTTCCAAATTTTCATTCCCACAAAATGAAGGACCCAACACTCTGCAAATTTCCTCTTTAATATGTTCAAAGAACTTAGTTGCTTCTAGAGTCCAAAAAAATGTAGCTTTCTTCAGTAATGTATTAAGAGGTGTTGTTATCTTAACAAAATTCTTAATAAACTTGTGATAATACCCTATCAACCTGAGAAATCCTCAAAGATGCCTTAAGGTTGTGGGTATATTCCATTTCTTGATGTATTTAATTTTGTTAGGGTCTGCCTTAACACCCTCATGCGATACAGTATGACCCAAATATTTGACTTCCTTTACCCCAAAGAAACATTTAAATGATTTTGCATACAATTGTATCCCCTCCAATAGTTTGAGAAACATGTCAACACGATTGAAGATGATATTTCCAAGACTTGCTACAAATTAGTAGATCATCAAAAAATACCAACACAAATTTTCTAATGGTTTAAATTTTGGTCACAGAACTAGGTTCTTCTATTTTGAGGGAAATTTACAAAACTTGTTTTTAATACGCTTTGCATCTTTAGAATTGATCACAGTATGAAATGGAGCCTTATAAGTGGTTATCAATAAAGATGTATAGACTTGTCACATTTAACCGATAGAAACAAACTTCATTTTTATGCCAAAATTTATGAAAGGACCAGCTCTTGCAGAACTATCTACGAGGTGATTTTGAAAGTGACTAGAGTTTGGAGAACATGGAATGTCATAAAAATACAATTGAAAAGCCATGGTGATTTAATTATTTTATCACGAAGATGAAAATTGATTTAGCAAGTGTACCTTTGCACCGTGGATGAATCTTACTTAATTGGCTGATATTATGAATGGTTATAATTGAGCCTTTAACATGTCCTAATTATTGATGATCCATGTACATTCAAATACAAATCGATGAGCCCCAAATCGACGACCCATAGTATTCCTTCTCCAGATCATCAAATTGTGATGGTTTACATGACCAAATTTTAATGGAGGGGAAGGCGTCGCAAAATTGTTTCATAAAACCACCTAGAAAAGTAATCGACAGTCAAGATTTATTGCGCCACCCCTACCTCATTTTTTCAAAACCACTACTGAAGGTGTCGCAAAGTGGTTTCCAGTTTCTTCAAAACCACGCATGGCTTATTAATGCACATAATGACAAGTTGGAGGCCCACACTACTATTCAATTCATATTAAACAAAGTTCGAGATGTTTTGTATCTTTATGATAGAGTAGAAATGCCGAAATCTAATTTGATGGTGTATATTGTAAATGTTATTATAAAGGGGTGGGATCTACTTCTAATGGGTCTATTAAAACTTTAAATATTAGTTATTTTTAATAACTCATTTTGTTGTATTCCCATCTTTAGGAAAGGGGATTATTAAAAATAGAAAGAAACAATTTTTTTTTTAACCAAATCAGTTTATGATTGATTCAAGAATAATTAGACCAGGGCATAGATAAAAGTAAGAGAATTATATTTTGTACGTGTTAAAAGTATAGATTCCAAGAAGAAATGTAATGAAGAAATATTTCTCTGAGACAAAACAATAAAACCAATTTTGATTCTAGCTCTTGGGAAAATTCTAAATGTTTTCTTTGATGTGTATTTATTATATTTTTAATGGTTTCTTCTATTGGCATCATTATAATGTAGTTGCAGGATTTTTAAGTCTTGATTATGAATTCTCCTAGGAAAGGTACTCATGTTCTGATTGAAAAAGTCTCAATGGGCGCTCCACTATGCTGGAAATTCCTTTACATTTCTAATCTTCCCACAATTCTCTTAGTAGGGTTTAAGTTTTGATTCTTGAATGCCCAAGTTAAAACCTTGTCCTTCTTTATTTTCCTCTAGTCATCTTTGTAATTCAAGATTTTGCAACCTCATTGTTTTTGGCCAAGCTAATTTTGAAAGATAGGTTTTTTGAGCTAAAAACCCATCCCTCTTTATTTTCCTCTAGTCATCTTTTTAATTCAAGATTTTGCAATCCTCATTTTTTTTGGTCAAGCTAGTTTTGAAATATAGGTTTTTGAATTAGGGCAATCATTGTAGCTCTCATGGTTTTTCCCTCTCCTAACATTTATTTAAATTTTTTATATTAAATCCTTGTAGATGTCTTGGGCACTAGTTCCCTTGCAGTCAGGAACTGTCTCCAGGGTAACAACATCAATTGTTGTCGTTGTTGAGGAACGGAGAAATGTAGCTACTTTTCCCTGGGTATTTAAAATATACATCTTGAAGGAGAACAAGATTTAGATTATTAGATGTGAATCACTCATCTGGCGATGACATTGGCAAAGACTTCATTGGAAAATAAATCTTGTAGATAAAAATGAAGAAGCGACAAGGGAAGACCAAGTATCAGATGCTAAGGTTTCTCAAATAATTATTATTCTTTTTTATCAATATTGTCATTTATTTTCCTATACACATTAAAAATATTATTTCCTTCTTTGTATTCTCAATGATCATAAAACCAAAAATCTACATTCTTCATTAAAAAAAGGATTCCCCCCTTCCTGTATTATTTATCTTGGGATGAGTTCATTTCCTAACTCCAAAGAGGAAGAGGAAGTTTGCATTATTATTCCACATGAACATGCCCACTATTTTCAATATGAACATAAAAATTATGACTCATCTCCTTCGATAGTCACTACCTTGCTTCGCAAATAACCCAATGCCATTCAGTCCAAAATCAGGGAAATATTTAAACCTATGAAGTTTCCCACGATCCTTCATGATTATCCTTCAAAAAGTTTCAAGTTTCTACTAAAAATTGTGGAGAAAACAATGATGGTACAATAGAACAATATGTATTGGACATATTTGATATTATTTATGAAGATGTAGTTTTGAGGTTGTTTTTTCATTCATTAAAAGAAGATGCTCAACAATGGTTCCAATCTTTAAGGGCTAGTTCCATTAGTTTATTGTAGGATTTTCAAGATATTTTTATCAGGTACTGGGGTAAGCATAAGTCTTATGAACAACCACTCTTAGAATTTTACACTATGCGAAGGAACAATAGTGAATCAATAACCAAATTTAATAGGAGGTTCTAGAAATTTTACTTCAGCATGCCAAAATAAATCTTCCCTCTTGAAGTTACTTCCATGGTATATTATTCAGCAGCCCATCATTCTGATCTGGAATTTCATCTCAGGGAGAGGAATCCTTGCACTCTAGAGCAGATATCTATTAATGCCCAGGAGATTAAGGATAACCTCCAACCTGTGGGAAGTTTCTAGGTCAAAATTTGAATTTAAATTTGGAAGAAAACCAGTAGGAGAAGGAATTTGAACAACAACCATCTAATTTAAATTTTTATGTGTTCAAAAATGAAGATGCACTACCTTCAAACTTTCCCCTTTTTCTAATATGACACTTTGCAGATCAGGGTTTTCCAAGGTGTCAAGCCATTTTTGCCAACGAGATACTTGTACATGTGCAATAGATGATTTTCCCTTTCATGAAATGATAAATGTTTTTGACATGGGGTTTCTTGAAGATGATGCTCTTGAAATTGGTGGTTCATGGTCACATTGTACAAAGAATTTTGCTAACAGTGATGAAAATTTCCTTGTTTCTTGCAAAATTTTATCACATCATCAAATTAGTGAGGAATAGCACGTGTAAGATTGTCCAAAATTTTCATTTCAGATTAATTTGGCTTCGGCAGAGGTGTGTGAGAAATTGAACAAGGAGTTATGCAGGCACATCTCTAAAGAAATTTTTTTTTTTCTAATTGTACAAAGAAACCATTTGTCATGCAACCCAAGGGAAAATTAGAACACTGCTAAAAAAGAAGATATTTTTCTTCATGCTTTTTATGATCCTATAGCAGAATATATGGAGTATATTTGCAGCCCAAAAAATATTCCCATTTTGTATTTGGTGTCTCTTTCTGGGTACACGTCAAATTCTTTTAATGAATATATTTTAATTATTTTAAAATCTCAACAAGGAGTTGGAATGAGAGCAAGTACTCATATGCTAAAATGGTAATATTGGAAAATTTATTTCACTTGATGGAAATCAATTAACTTGTTCATAAAATATTTGTACATAAATAAGTTCAGACATAGAGCATTTAATTTTCAGTTTGCGGAAGGTTTTAGTTCATTATTTTCATTTTATGGATAAAGCGCCATTGTTTAGAGAATAAGTTTACTGGGAGATTTCACATTGTAGGCAGATTTCAAATTTGACTCCATTCCCAACCAGGCTACTAGCCTACAGTTCTCAGTGTTTCGTAGGCAAAACATTGTCCCCAAATAAAGTCAATGTTGTAACCAGAATTTACAAGGCAAAATTTTGGTCATAGACAGAGTTTGCTATTTTTGAAACTAGGTTCTTCTATTTTGAAAGATATTTACAAAACTTATTTGTAATACACTTAGCATGAATTAGTCATTATAGGCCATGGACCCTTTTAAGTTGTTATCAATAAAGATATATAAACTTGTAACAAAATAAAAAACTTAATTTTTATGCCAAAATTTCTGAAATGACCAGACTTGTCACAGAGTAACAAACTTAATTTTTATGCCAAAATTTCTAAAATGACCAGCTCATGTAGAACTGTCTACGAGGTTGATTTGAAAGTGACCAGAGTTTGGAGAAGATGGAATGTCATACAAATACAACTGAAAAAGTCATGGTGAGTTAATTATTTTATCATGGAGATGAAAACTGATTTAGAAAGTGTAGGTTATCATCGTGGATGATCCTTATTTAATTGGTGGAGATTGTGAAAGGTTATAATCGAACCTTTGATATGTCCTAATTATTGATGATCCATGAACATTGAACACAAATTGGCAACCCATAGTATTCCTTCTCCAGATCAACAAATTGCGAAGGGTTTACATGACCGAAGTTTAATGGAGGGGAAGGTGTCACAAAGTTGTTTCATAAAACCACCTAGTAGAGTAATCGATGGTCAAGATTCATTGTGCCACCCCTACCTCACTTTTCAAAATTGTTGTTCAAGGTGTCGCAAAGTGGTTTCCAGATTATTCAAAACCACACATGGCTTATTGACGCACATAAAAACAAGTTGGAGACCCACACCATTATTCAATTCGTATTAAACAAAGTTTGATTTGTTTTTTATCTTTATAATAGACTCGAAAGCCTGAAATATAATTTGATGGTGTATATTGTAAATGTTATTATAAAGGAGCGGGTTCTACTTCTAATGGACGGATTAAAACTTTAATTATAATTTGTTTTTAATAACTCATTTTGTTTGTATTCCAATCTTTAAAAAAGAGGATTATTAAAAATAGAAAGAAACCTTTTTTTTAACCGAATTAATTTTATAACAAAATCAAGAACAAATAGACCAGGGCAGAGATAAAAGTAATAGACTTAGATTTTGTGGGGTTCCAAGATTGGATTGCAAGATGAAATGTAATGAAGTAATTTTTATTTGAGGCTAAAGAACAAAAACCAGTTTTCATTCTATTTTTTTGGAAAATTGCATAAATTTTTTATTTGCTACGTATTCACTATTTCATTAATGTTTTCTTCTATTGGCATGAGCGTAAGCTCGTTGCAGGAATTTTAGGTCTTGATTATAAATTTTCTTATGAAAGGTATTTGTGTTATGATTTAAAAAGTCTTAATAGGCACTCCATCACGGCAAAATTTCCTTCACGTTTATAGTCTTCCCACCATTTTCTTAACTGTGTTTAAGTTCAGATTCTTGAATGCCTGAGCTAAAACCCTGTCCCTCTCTATTTTCCTCTAATCATATTTTTAATTCAAGATTCTACAATTCTCATTTTTTTTCCAAACTGGTTTTGAAATATAGGTTTTTGAATTAGAGAAATCATTGTAGCTCTCATGGATTTTCCCACTCCGTGCATTTATTTAATTTTTTTTTATTAAATCCTTGTAGATGTCCTGGGCACTAGTTCCCTTGCACCCAGGAATTGTCTCCAGGGTAACAACACCAATTGGTTTTGTTGTCGGGGAATGGAGAAACGAAGTTAGTCTCCCTGGGTATTTAAAATCTACTTCTTGAAAGAGAACAAGATTTAGATTATTGGTAGTTAATCATTCATATGGCGATCACATTGGCAAAGACTTCATTGGAAAATAAATCTTGTAGATAGAAATGATGAATCGACAAGGAAATACTAGGTATCAGATGCTAAGGTTTCTCAAAGAGTTCTTTTTCTTTTTTATCATCTTTGTCATCTATTTTCCTACTTCATATACTTAGATGAACATAAAACCCAAAATCTACATTCTCCATTGAAAAAGGATTTTCCCCCTTCATGTATTATTGATCTTCGGTTGATTTCATTTCCTAACTCCAAAGAGAAAGATGAAGTCTGCGTTATTATTCCACCTAAACATGCCCACTCTTCTCAATATAAACATAGAAATTATAACTCATCTCCTTCGACAATCACTACCTTGCTTCGCAAACAACCCACTGCCAATCAATCCAAAATCAGAGAAATATTTAAACCCCTAAAGTTGCACATGATCCTTCATGATTATCCTTCAAAAAGTTTCAAGTTTCTACCAAATTTCTATAGAGAAAACAATGATGGTACAACAGAACAACATGTCTTGGAATTTGAGTATTTTATGGATGGTAGTATTTATGAAGATGTAGCTTTGAAATTGTTTTGTCATTTATTAAAAGAAGATGCTCAACAATGGTTCCAATCTTTAAAGGCTAGTTCCATTAGTTCATTGCAGGATCTTCAAGATATTTTGCTTATGTATTGTGGTGAGGATAAGCCCTATGAACAATATCCCTTATAATTTTAGACTATGCAAAGGAATAGTATTGAATCAATTACCAAATTCAATAGGAGGTTCCAAAAAATTTACTTCAACATGCCAAAATAAATTCACCCTCCTAAAGTTGTTGCCATGGTATATTATTCAGTAGCTCATCATTTCAATCTGGCGTTTTATCTCAAGGAGAGGAGGCCTTGCTCTCCGGAGTACATGTTTATTGATGCCCAAGAGATTTAGGATAACCTCTGGGGCTGTGGGAAGTTTCTAGGTCAGAATTTGCATGTAAATCTAGAAGAAAACCAACAAGAGAAGGAATCTAAAAAATAACCATATGATTTTAAGTTTGTATGTGTTTAAAAAAAAAGATGCGCCATCTTCAAACATTTCCCATTTTTCTAATCTAACACTTTGCAAATCATCTTTTTCTAAGTCAAGGTTTTTTTTTCCAAGGAGATACTTTTACATGTGCAGTAGGTGATTTTCCCTTTCATGAAATGATGAATGGTTTTGACATGGGGTTTCTGGAAGATGTTGCTACTGAAATGAGTGGTGCATGGTCACATTGTATAGAGCATTTTGTTGACAGTGATGAAAAATTGCTAATTTCTAGCAAAAATTTATCACATCAGCGAATTGGTGAGAAAGAGCACGTGTTAGATTCTCCAAATTTTTCATTTCAGATTAATTTGGCTTCAACAGAGGTGTGTGAGAAATTGAACAAGGAGTTATTTAGGCACATCTCTGAAGCAAAATCCTTTTTATCTGATTTTGCAAAGAAACCACTTGTCATACAGTGCAAGGAAAAGCTTAAAGCTGCTAAACAAGAAGACATGTGTCTTCATTCTTTCTATGATCCTATAGTGGAATGTATGGAGTATATTGGTAGCCCAAAAAAAATCATGTTTTGAAACTGGTGTCTCTTTCCGGTTATGCATCAAATTCTTTTAATAAATATATTTTAATTATTTTAAAATCTCAACAACGAGTTGGAATGAGGGCAAGTACTCGAATGTTAAAATGGTACCATTTGGAAAAGTGATTTCACTTTATGGAAATTAGTTAACTTATTCATAAAATATTTGTACATAAATAAGCTCAGTGACAGAGCATTTAATTTTCATCTTGCAAAAGGTTTTAGTTTAATATTTTCATTTTATGGATAAAGTGTCATTATTTAGAGAATAAGTTTCCTAAGAGATTTCACATTATAGCAGATTTCAAATTTGACTCCATGTTCAACTAAGCTACTAGCCTATAGTTATCAATATTTTGCAAGAAAAACATTATCCACATATAGAACCGATGTTGTAACCAAAATTTACAAGGAAAAAATTTGGTTACAGACAGAGTTTTCTATTGTTGGAGCTAAGTTCTTTTATTTTGAGGGATATTTGCAAAACTTGTTTTTAATATGCTCTACATCTTCATAATTGGTCACCGTATGCAATTGAGCCTTCTAATTTGCTATAAATAAAGATGTATAGACTTGTCACATTCAACATATAACAACAAAATTCATTTTTATGCCAAAATTTCTGAAAGGACTAGTTCATGCAAGATTGTCTACGAGGTCAATTTGAAAGTGAGAAGATAGAATGTCATAAAAATACAACTGATAAAGTCATGGTGAGTTAATTATTTTATCATGAAGATGAAAATTTATTTAGCAAGTGTACCTTGTCACTATGGATGAATGTTATTTAATTGGCAGAGATTGTGAAAGGTTATAATTGAGCCTTTGACATGTCCTAATTATTGATGATCCATGTACATTTAAACACAATTCGACAGCCCATACTGTTCCTTCTCTAGATCAACAAATTGCGGTGGGTTTACACGACCAAAATTTAATGGATGGGAAGGTGTCACAATTTTGTTTCATAAAAATGCCTACTACAGTAATCGACGGTCAAAATTCATTGCTCCACCCCCACCTCACTTTTTCAAAATTATTGTCACTTTTTCACAAAGTGGTTTCCAGTTTCTTTAAAACCACACATGGCTTTTTGACACACATAACGACAATATGGAAGCCCACATCATTACTCAGTTCGTATTAAACAGGTTTGATATGTTTTGTATCTTTATGATAGACTCGAAAGCCTGAGATCTAATTTGATGGTGTATTTTTTAAATGTTATTATAAACGGGCGGGCTCCACTTCTAATGGCTTGATTAAAATTTAAATGAGTTATTTTTAATAACTCATTTTGTTTTTATTCCTATCTTTAAAAAGGGGGATTATAAAAAATATAAAGATTCAGTTTTTTTTAACCAAATCAATTTTACAACTGATTATTAAAAATATAAAGATTCAGTTTTTTTTTTAACCAAATCAATTTTACAACTAATTCAAGAACAACTAGACTAAGGTAGATATAAAAGTAAGAGAAATAGATTCCGTAAGAGCTTGGATTTTGGATTCCAAGGAGAAATTTAATGAAGAAATATCTCTTTGATGTTAACGTGGAAAAATTGTATACACATTTGTACAGGTCAAATGGCATTCAGAGTCAAACAACGTCATGTACAAGTGAGGATTCTCCAATTGAAGAAATCATAAGAAGCTAAAAATCAAAGGTTTTCCATGGTCACTTTTAAAAAATCAACCCATGCGGGCTATTGAAAGGCCAAAATTCACTATCTTGCGACTATTTCTTCGATAGTTGTGCGGGTTGCCCAAAGTCCAAATCAGCAGTTTGAGACCACTTCACATGATTTGAGTTGGGATTCCCTGACATGCACCACCCAAGGAAAGTCAATTTGAGTCGATTTGGAGATACTCAGCCCCAAGGGAATCCTCATGTCCTCCTATTAAGTCATTTTCTCATTAATGAGCCAAGGGAGGCAAAGAGGAGTTCAAATTTTATATAAACAAGGAATTTGAAGACTAAAGAGGAAGAATTTTGAGCATTGTTATGTTGGCAAAATTTCCCCAAGGCAATCCTACATTTCATAGTTGTTAGAGTTCCATCATTATTGAGAGTTCTCTTAGCTTCTTTGAGAGAGAGTGAGTTTGAATGGGAGATTGAAGCAAGGAGATCCTTGTTGAGAGCTCTTGAGCACCGTTGCTCAAGAAAAAACCTCTCTTAAAGTGTTTGGATATCTCATTTGTATCTCCTCTACCAATAATCAATAAAGGGCATTATGTGCATAGGTCTTTGTTGATGTGTTTATGCTTCATTTAAGAATTGTTTCATGTTCTTTGTTTTAGTTTTTTATTAATATTGCTCATGGATTGTTCTTATCTCATTCATGCTTTGTTGGTTCGTATTTAAGCACTAACATCACCCAACTATTGGTATGTTTTTTGTAGGTGGCAACCAAAGTACAAGGAAAGGTGTTTTGGGACCCTTGATCAATAAACACCAAATACAAAATGGTGACCATAGTGTGTGACTTTCTTTCATGTAATTGTTTGTGTTGTAGGTCCTCTCTCTCTACATTTTCACTGTTTTTAGCATCCATAATTTCTCTGAAATTTTTCAAGTCCCACTCAGACCTTTTCGCAACCCGAAAAGTACCTCAATTTGATTTTCGAGTCAGTTGTGTAGATTTTACAACAGATAGATGCACGAGTCATGTATCTGTATATAGAAAAATCCACATTGTTCATAGAGTGACGAAAAATCATTGTACATTTTCTTTCCTAAGTGTTTTGGAAGCACCTAATGAACTTCCTACACTCCTATGTTTTTTCATAGTTTAGATAGGTTGCTTAATTACTTTGCTAACCATTATTAGTAATGTAATTTCTTATTTTTACTCAGAAAAATTACAACTCACATAGCTTAATTAAGGGAAAGTAAGTGGCCCTAATCCACACATCTTTTCTATCTTGTTTTTCTCAATTCAATCATCACACATAGCTTAATTAGGAGAAGAGTAAGTGGCCCCTTATCCACACATCTTTTTGACTAACTAAATCTTTTCAAATTTTCAAATGTTATTATCCAGACTAGGAACAAGTGTTAGTAAGAAAGGGAGTAGCCCCTGCTTCCCTTTGTGTCCTTGTGATAATCCTGAGTTTTCATCTGAAGGATTTCTCAAAGCACTTATTTTCCATCTCCCGATATGCTCACATAGTGTAATTAGGAAAGAAGCAATTTTTCCATCATCCACACATGACTTATTTTCTTGCAATGAACAACCATAACATAGCATAATTAGAGAAGTTGTAAAGGATCACCACATATCCACTTTGCCTCACACTCTTTTATTCTCACAAGTTCACTTGCACACACTTTCACCTCACACACTAAGCTCATCTAAACTTTGTATCAAGGGTATCCACCTTTTGGAATATTAACACTCACTTTCTTTGAAGCTTACAATTTTCACACCCTAAGTTAATAAGCCTCATTAAAAACAACTCTAACACTTAAACACATTAACTTACCCACAACATCACAAAATAATTTATAGTTCAGGTTTGACCACGGGGCTAGGCATCCCATAATTTGTTGTGATTTTTTACATTTTGAAACATAGAAGTTGTCTCATAGGGTGCTTAAAATCCTTCATTGTCCCATGGAAAAGAATACTCGAGCACCCCAGAAACCCGATTTAGAGGGAGTTAGGCTTAGGTATCAGTCTGTGTGGTTCTTTATAAGGCTACTTGACTTGTTTAGGGCTCCACATTGTTGACTAACTACCAAGAACCTCAAGACTTGACTACCCCCATGGGACGAAGGTAAATTTAGTGGCCAAAAATTTAGGTCATCTTTCCCTATAGGTGGAGGTGTGGGAAGCACTAAAACCTTTCAATACCTTTGTTGATTCTTGTTGTTGGAAGTATTTCTAGTACTTTTGGGACGTGGCCCGAATAGCCTTCCATAAGAATCCTCTCAAGGCCTAGTTACTTTTGAGCAAAAAGGATGCATAGGTCTTACTATGATTTTTTATCATATGTAAACAACATGAAACCATTTTTTGCTTAATTGATTGCATATCATAAAGTCAAAGGGATAATTAATCTTTCATTTTCGTGTAGTTGTATGCATGTGGATCATTTTAATTGATAAAATTTCCCCTCTCACAATATAAAGTAACATTCACGCAAAAAGGGCACCATAAGGTAACTAAGGGTTACTCGTCGCTCTTGTCACATCCTAAACCTCCCCACTTTACCGGGAGGTTTTCCTGGTCTGTCACCATCAAGGCATAGAAGACACCATTAAGCCACTGCGATTGGGTCATCCTTTATTGGAGCAACCTTGTTGGGGACACCTCCCCATAAAGGAACCCAAGGAAAATTTTAAGGGCGAATGTTCGCCTTTAGAAGAAATTAAGGGGTTTTAAATTTTTAGTGGGCGAATATTTTGTATCATAGTACATTTTTACAAATCGCCTCAAATAGCCCACCTTATTTTAAGGGAGAGGGTAAAAAAGGTAAATTTAACTCTTGAAATTGAAATTAGGAGTTACAACCTTCCATTCGCCCTAATTTTCAAGAATAGGTTTTATTTAAGTGAATCCTATGGGCCAAATACCAATATTTATAAAAGAGGTATGGTAAATTAAATAAAATATAAATAAATGAGAGGTATGGTAAATAAATAAAAACAATTTTTTAATATTTACTCCATAAGTCACCTTATATACATGCAAGGGTGTAAACAAATAAAAATATAAATAAAGTGGAGGTATGGTAAATAAATAAAAACCTCTTTTTTATACTTACTCAAAAGTATGGTAAAATAAATAAAAATATAAATAAAGTAGAGTATGGAAATAAATAAAACCCTACTTACATATTTAGTTCATAGCCCCGTTTCTATTTATGAAGGCTCAAAAAGAGGTTTAATTTAAGTGAATCCAATGGGCAAAAATAAATAAAAACTATAATAAATGAGAGGTATCGTAAACAAATAATTTTTATTTATTTATTTATTTTTATTTTTTTTTAAGTCACCTTATATTTACGAACACTCAAAAAATGCGATATATTTAGGTGAGACCTATGGGCAAAATACTATGGACCAAATACCATGGGCTAGATTATCAAAAAAACATTATTAACCCTAATAATAGTATTAATAAAAATAAAAATGGCACATGGTATTCACATGGAATGTAGCCTATTTAAATGGGGGAATTAAACCAGCATAGATCTACTAAGCCCCGAGAGGTATATGCAAACTAGCATAGAGTGAAAAAATATTTGATCCCTCTAGGGGCTTGGTGGATCAAGAGTAAAAATGGATGTTGTAATTTAATGTATGTTAAACATTTTAACTTGGTTAAAATGAAAATCAATTATTAATTTTATTAATTTTTATAAATTACTAATAGTAATTTTTAAGCTCCAAGTTTATGATAACCCATGGTATTGACCCATGTAATACCATGGTATTCATGTGAGCAAAGACTATTTAAAGGGGAAATTCTATCATATTAGATCCATCTTAATTCTGGGTCTACCAAGTGCTCAGAGGGATAAATAGATTTCACCCCCCAAGAGTGGTAGATGTGGAGTTAAGATGGATATAGATTGGTTTTTATGATAATGAAGATATTAAATAGACTTAGGAAATTATATTGTAAAAACATCTTAAAGGTGAATGGTTAAAGCTACATTTAGTCACTTCACAAAATTTAGTAAACAATACCAATATTTCCATTAATATTGGCTTCTCTGATTTAACAACAAAAAATTAAAAACAATGAAATCTTATCACTTTTTATCTTATCACTCTTTCTGCATCACCCTCACAGAAGAGAGATAGTCGCTACCCAAATTTACCACAAATTTTCAAACATTCTCAATATGGTATCTTCATGAAAAAGTTAAGGCGCTGATGTTGGATTAGTTGTTTGAAAAACATGTTGGTTTGTACAACCTTTCATCTTCTTTGTTATTCTTAGTTTGTCGTAATGATCTGTAGGGGTTGGACCACTGCACCATATTGTCCTAAAAGGTGGAGATTGTGCACCAAAAAGGAAATTAATGCACATCTTACAACGTTATTAAAAAATACAAAACGTATGAGGTAGTGAATTATGCTAATAAGAAATTTAGACTGGGAGAGACATAATTAAATTTTATTATTTAATTGAATATTTATAATTAATATAATAATAAATATACATTTATATATTGATTGGAAGGCTTCTCACAACGGTCACTTCTTTCCATTAGATC
>APFE030107979.1:1528-90384 GCA_000404065.3 Pinus taeda
TCATCTTGAAAATTCATCAAGCTACTGATCTTCTAGCAGTGGAGTCACCTTCCAATTTGTTATTTGATGTGTGGAGTCGCCAAGGTAGATTTGCAGCCTCGAAAAGATGTCTGAGCTCCTGCTACCTTCAGAAGTTCAGCCTTTTGATTTCGGGAAAGAATAAGCTTCAGACTCCCAGCAGACGCACCAAAATGTTATCTCAAAATCAAACCCTGGAAGGCTGCAGACCAGGAAGACTTCAAGTAACTGTTTCAAACCATCTTTTGACTAAGGCTTACCCTCCTTAGCCTGAGAGGGCTCTCTCAAAAGGGTTATTGATTTTGACTAATAGTAAGATGGCTAACTCTTGTGGAATAACATTGACAAATATGAATGGAGGAAACAAATTTAGCAACTATCCATTGGGCTTATGGAGTCAACATCATTTCAGTATAACAATCGTATTAACCTTACATAGAAGTCAAGGCATTCAACATTCAACACATTCAGAACATACCAAGAAGATATGGGACCACACAGTCTATGAATGTATACAGGAAGTCAGAGCACATTCAATGAATTCTGAGTGATTATACATTCATACCACTGCAAATATTAGGAAAAGAATAACACAACATATTCTAAAACATCAAATCCCTCATGAATCCTGAGAAGCAAAGCTAAACTTGTATTCCTAAAAGAGTCTTTACATAAGCCAAATATCAGAGCTTTTCAATAAATTTCCAACCCTTTGTACATTGCTCTTTCTCTTATTTATATAGCTCTTCTACCTGATTGAGATTACTCTTCTAGCATGAGGTAAAGTCGAATTCCCCTTGCTATGATGACACCTATTAAAATTTAAAACTAACTAATAAATACAACTGACTGCTAACTAGCAGTTTTAGAGACTTAGGACAATTAGGATTCTATCTCTTCATCATGATTACAACAACCTTATCTAAACATTTAAAACATTCTTTGACACCTAAGAATCCATGAAGTCGAACTTGATGAAGCCTACCACATGGTCATCTGACTGTTGAAGACAAACCCTAGAAATTAGGGAACATGTTTCCCTGTTTTTAGGTTTAGGATCCCTAAAAATGGCACGTGGGACAGAGCCTTTATCTCCTCATCCATGACACATTTTTCGAAACTGAAGGAGGTCTTTGTAGTACAGGATGTCTAGAACAAAAACCTCTCTTGGTTTTGTAAAATACTTCTCCAGCTGTCCAGAATCGATCCTTGATGTTCCTAGAAACTAGGAGACTGTCCCTTGCTCTGTTCTGGCTGAAAGATGGGTCTTGGGACAGAGCTCATAACTTCTTCCAAAAACCGTATTTAGAAAAACTGAAGGAGGCTTTTTTGAAGCAATCCGTGCTGAACAAAAACCTCTCTTGGATTTTTGAAATACCTTTCCTACTGCCCAAAAGACGTCTTTGAAAAACAGGTGTTAAACAGGAAAACTCTGTTTGTGAAAAACTGCACCTACAACAGTTTCGTAACGCAAGTTTGGTCCTTCATTTCTCCCAGCTCAGAATGGATTTGAAGAAACTGAAAGAGGTTTTTGTAGTGCAGCATGTTAGGAAGAAAAACCTCTTTCAGTTTGCAAAATGGAGTTCTCAGCTGCTCAGGAAAGCTTCTGTAAGTTGACTAGTAAAAACAGTTTTTCTCTGCTAAAACAGGCTGCTACAGGGGTTTCGTAGCGCGCTACGAAAACACTTAGGGTGAGTTTTTAACTATGAAACCCTTGACACAATTTTGACACATCGATGTTAGGTGAGTGGACCAGTGATGGGCAAGAACGGAGTGTTACCCTATTGATCATACCACAAGACTCTTTTATGATCTTAGACACGGAAACAACCATGAAAAATAGACCAGACTAACATGAATCCTTTGGAATCAAACGATGTCAAAACACATGTGAGGCTTTAGGCATGAATGAGGCTATGAACTTTATTTGAAATATGGACATGGAGACTCTAACCCTATGAATTAGACTCTAAAACATAAAAATGACTTCACCATGACTTGACCATGACTGATACAAGAATTGAGAAACCATGTTAGTTGTCCAAATTTTTTAAGGAAGTTTTACAGTGATAACAGTTCAAAAGGGGTATTGTTCAGTCTCAAGAGTTGGAATCCATTACTTAGTTGGTTTATTAGGTGTCTTTTCATAGCAAGCACCATAAGAGTCTGATGTCCATTGCCTAGGTGGTTTATCAGCTACTCAACAAGAACCACAGTGACCCAGAATTCCCTATCCAAGTGGTTTATTAGCTATACGGTAAGCACCATTGTGATTCAATCTTCCACTGAGTGTCCCCCCGACCCAAACAGGGGTAGACACATAGTCTAGTGGCCTCACACATTGTTCATAGGGAATTCACCCAAAATTCACAAGGATTTTACTCAAGGTTCAGATTGGGTATTTCTCAATCTCAAAAGTTGGGATCCACTGTCCAAGTCGTTAATCAATTATACAACAAGCACCACAGTGATTCAGTTTTCCACAAAGCCTTTCATTGATCAACACTAGTTTAGACACAGTCCAATGGCCTCACACACAATTCACAAGGAATTCACCCAAAATTCACAGGGGTTTAACTCATGCACAAGGCTCAACATACTAGTTCAAACACCACGCTTTGTCTTCCACTGTCGATGCCCAACAATTCTCACATGCTCCAATGATCAACTAAGCAAACTCAGGATGAAGAGAAACTGTGTCCATGAGAGTACTTGAGAGTTAGGAGACCAGTGAGAGCCCATAAAAAAAACAACCGCCAAATTTCTTTAGTTGTGCCTTCATATATTTCTTCTTGGCGTCCTTTTGCACGTTTGAGAAGCCATGGGCTTGTCTCTTCGATGCGCTTGGGGGAAGGGCATCGTCTTCCCCTCCACCACCTCCAATCACATCTCATAAATTGACTGTCAAGAAGTGGCTCAATCAAGTCTACACCATCGCCTCCAATCACATCTCATAAATTAATTGTCAGTAAATTGGCTTGATCAAGTCTACAAGTGATAGTTCATTAACTTCAACATTTATGTTCAGGGTTGGGTTTGTGGCTTTCCAAGCAAGCAAATCGAACATTAGGATCTAAAAGGTTGTCCTCTCCTTCAGTGACAATGATAGGAATCATATTTAAATGTTTAAAACACATTGTATCAGTCAATCATGGATCCTATGCCTATGTTAGCATTACACACATCGTATCAACTAGTCGTGGCTCTTGTTCCCAAGATGGGATTACACACGACGTATCAGTTAGTCGCAGCTCCAATGGCCATGCTAGCGTTACAGTCACATTATAAAAATTGGGGTAAATGAGAGGGTTGTCACATTAACTATGTTTATTCAACTACTTAGACCTCCACCTACAAGTATACCCCAGTTGATTCTTATACTTGGTTCCTACTAATGATCAGCAGCATTTCCACTTCTATTAAAAAATACAAAACTTTATTATACATTTTTTAGATAACTTTACCTATGCCCAATGTAACTTATAAATGCATAAATAAGACATCTAAGCCATGGTAATATCACTCAAGTATACTAGATAGGTTATTATTACATAAAAATACATCATTTGGAGGTGCCACTTTATGACTCATCAATGTCGTTCTTTGTTCACTTCCAACATATAGTTGATTAACTTGTTTGGACATTGTCAATAATAAACTAAATTTGTATGTTGTATAATACTTAGTTGGAGATTCTTAGCTATGCACTAGTATCGCTGATGGAAATAATCTAAATTCTTATAACAAGTTGTAACTTTGTATGTTGCATAATGCTTCGTTGGAAATTCTTAAGCTATAAACTAGTATGGGCTCATGGAAACTAGTTCCCATGATAATGCATTATTAAATCTATTTCAAATTATGAATTCCGTAATAATTGGTGCCAAATATTTAGAAGTTCCAACCTAAACAAAGTTGTAGGGTTTGACAAGTTAACCATTTTTCAAGTGGTGATTTTTTGGAGGTAAATAAGCAAGATATTAATTTTATAATCAGCTCCCACGCAAGGGCTCAAAAAGCACACACACACATGCCAAGGCCCAACATGCAAACAAGCATAGATGATATTGGGTTATAATGTGTAAACTTGTATACAACTAATTTGGAATTGTGTCAACCCTACCCAGAAATCCCAACCATTCAAAGTATAGCCACAAGACAAGGCTTTCAAATTCTAGTCCTATAGACCATATCTCCACAATACCAACAAAACAAAACAAAACAAATCTGAGGGGATCAAAATTAAAATAAATGCATACATATATGCCATATTAAGATACATTGGAAATAAACAAGCATGGATTAACAGAAATCACGACAACCAAATGCCCATGACTAGAATTAAATAATCACACACAACATATCAAATACATATATTTCCATCACAAAAAATAGCATCAATTGCATATTCTTAAACATCCTTTAATAAAGAAAAGTCTGAAAAAACAAGTTGCATTAGAGCAATTTTCCACCCAAAGATAGGCATCCAGCGCAAATACCAACCCCAAGACAGACTACGAGTCACACAGGGCAAACAAAATAACCTGGAAACTTCTATCCTAAGTCACAGGACACGCCCCTTAAGGTCTTGTGTCCTGTATTTCACATATCAAACATGAAACGTGCCCTAAAACGTGTCGAAAACGTTTTTCCGTGTCCTCCAATCAAGACACGTGTTTTGGACATGGCGAAAACATGCCCTACCGTTTTTGGCTCTTAGGAAATGTGTCCCACGAAAAGTGACATTTAAAACCTACGACATGGTTTATTTTGGGGGTATTTTTGTCATTGTTTGCCGCTCAAGTCGAGTTTGCTCGCTGCCGAAATCGAATTTGTTGTGCAGTGTGAGGAATTTTGTCAGATTCGAGCATAGTGCTCACAACTTCACATTGAGAGTGCAATTCACAACTTCTAAATTTCTAGTTTTATTTTATCAATCGTGATATTTCTAAATTTCCAGTTAGTAGTTTCTTACGTGCTTGAACAATTGTTGATAACATGAACAATGAACATTGAACTGTGAACATCATTGATGTAGTAAATTAATAAACTAACTAGTAAATTACTAAATATTTACGGGTCATTGTGTTTCGTGTCGAATACTCGTATTTACATGTCCTCTTGTCATGTGACTTAGATTCTATCTCATGCAAGCCCGACCCATTTACTCTCATGCTTGGCCAATCTGCGCTCTTCCATTTCGCCACACAACACAAAAAACATCTTCCTTCTCTTCGCTTAACAGTGCCTTGAGGTTATCCTTCCCTCCAGTGATCTTTAATATGAGCAAAAAAAGCCCAATTTGTCATATGTTTTTTGGGAACTGTTGCGAGAGTAAACTTTAGCTCTTAAGCACACAGAGCAACAAATACACAATAGGTGAAAGATTCCTAGCTTGCCCCACCTATGTTCTCACTTACAGCCATCTATCTTTCATCCAAGGTCTATAATTTGCTCTTCATAGTGTTGGTTTCGTCAATTTCCAAATTGGTTAATTGTTAGCAATGGAGAACACAACATGAAGTATAAAGCATGAACATGAGAATGATAGAATAAATGGGGTGAATGGAAACGGAAAAGTGGAGGAAAATAATTATTAATTGTTAATTTGGCAACTCAGTGACAAATTCCAACCCTTGGACAAGATTCCTCTTTACGAGAGGACTAGTTTTGACTATTGAAGCACTCAATTTGGACAAGGGAAGGTGTATTTTTGAATTAAATCCCACATGTGCATATTTGATCAGGTTAGCGGCCCAAAAGTAAATTGGACACCTTTAGAAGGCTATAAATTCAAGTGACCTCAACTTCATTTGGACAACATCTTGGATCATTCTTCTATTCTCTTTCCTGTTTTTAGCTCACATAGGTCTAAGAGTCTGCAGAGATTGGTTCACACACGTCCGAAATTACAAGGTCTAAAGCTCGCATCTCTGTTTTTAGGGCTTTGGGTCTCAGTCGCAGGCATGTCATGGAAAAATTTCTACTACAGTCGTAGGCATCTCATGGAGAAATTTTGATTGAAGCCTTTTAGTCGCATGCATGACACATCTTCCCTGTGAATGGAACCTAAAGGTTGAAGTTTTCGCCCGTTGACTGCAAAGTTCAGCAGTTGACTACAGACAGTGACAGTTGACTGTAGGTTCCTGAATCAAGGTTTTGGGATTATTAGCATAGTTGGGTTCATCTAATGGATATTGTCTAGTTGATTTTGTTGGATAGGTTTATGATGAAAGATATGGATCATTGTACTCTCTCTTTGTTGAATCATTTAATGACAATCTAATAAGAAGAATAATTTGAAAGGGTTTTCCCTGTAGTGGGTTTTGCCCTGGTCTTCGACTAATCTTGGTGTCTCTATGTGTGAATTATTTTCTTCTATTGTTCCTTTATGTTCCACTGTATTAATGTTGATATTGTTCTTTCTATATAATTGCATATGTTGTTGAATAATGTTGTAAATCTGAATAATGACATGATCTGATGGGGTAAATTTAATATGCAAATGTTGAAATGCAATTATTAAAGCAAAGAACAATATAGCCCTAAGAAAAATTAATATTAATGTTCCTTTGACATGAAGAATGATGTACTCTATACGTCCCCAAGATTATTTTACTCAACCTACGCTTCCATAACTACATGAGAAACTTTCCCACCAACCTCTTACATGCATTCAATTATTGGTTTTATAAGTCAATGGAAGTGGACCATGGATGACTTCATTAAGGCACATTGGAAAAGAGATAGATCTAAGGCTAACACTTGGCAATAAAGGATCTACTTTTCTTGGGCTCAAAGATGTCCTATCTTGAGCACTTTTTGGAGTTGCAGGATGGCATCATTGTCCAACCCCCTTATACCATCCACCCCCTTATTGGACCCATTTGCTTAACATCCATTTAGGACAACTACATGTCAGTGTTGATCGACTCCAGATGGAGATAAACCTCCATACACCACAGTCTGATAGGATATACCAAATGTGCCACCTATAAGAGTTGGAGACAGAGATGCACCTCCTTTTTTGGTGACCCATGTACGATGATATTAGAAAATGTTGTCACTACCTCTATAAGCACTCAAGAGGATCCCTCTCTACTTTCTTCTGATACTAGGATGCCTAGCCCTCTTCATCAAGGAGATCTTCAACCACAAATCTCAAATTGGTACATGTCGTGCCCCTTCCTAGTATGACCAAGATAATCACCTCATACATTCAAGTTGACCCATAATATCAGAGTAACAAGTAATGGGCAAAGTTCTAGAGTGCACCAAACAGTAGATTGGTGAGACCTCGTCTCTTTGTAGCACCCCAACACCCCCCCTTCCCTCCATCTGGGAGATCATCATATATCATTGACACCAAATAGCTCCAAGTGTTCCCTAAGCAAAGCACCTTCCACCTATTAAATTGCCTCCCAAATCCATAGGAATAGCCAGAGATCTATCCATAGTTTCTTTCTTTTGACCTTGAATTTTAGGAGTATCCCCTGTTCTTACATCGCCCCCTTGGATCATACAAATGGACAACTTGATGGTTCCAAAAGACTCTTATAGTGATCCAATACCCAATTCGCCCCCCCTCACCTTTGACCATCAAACGCTAGGGAGCCTGACAATATTAGCTTCATCTCTCTCTCTCTCTCTCTCTCTCTCTCCAAGTTCTTGAGTTGTCCACTTTTCCAGCCTTGGACATACTCACTTATTATTTGATATTTCATCACCATACCTTTGTCACGATTATATGCACATGTGTTTTATCTCGAGGATGTACTATTGTAGCTTTCTTTCTTTCTTTATGTTATTTTCAGTGTTTTATAGGAGTTGTGTCCGCACTCCCACATTATCTTCATATTGGTTGTATTCTTTAGTCCCAATGACCTACCTTTGAGATCATTCGTTGGACATTAATAATTTTATCTCGTCTTATCTTTCTTACCATAGGCTCCCTTTCTTCTTCTCCTTTGGTGGAACCATTGCCCCTCTTTCTCTCCATAGCCATCTTGGACCATCATATATTATATTCCAACGTTATTATTTACATAGTTTGAGTTCACCATGGCAAGCCTACCGGACAATCTATATAAGTATATTTACATCATGTACTTATTTATCCATTCACTAGTTGGGCCTTGGACTTGATCTCTGCACTAGGAATTCGTACTAACATTTATATCATTTACGTATGTGGTTGTTTATTTAAACTTGCATGGCTTAATTGAGTTGACTCTCATCATTATAACCATTCAATTACAATTTATACATAATCTCATCCAATGCATTCTAGGGGTCAAAATCAAGGTAATATAAGTGTGAAGCCAAAATTCAGAAAAGGGAGCAGACAGATGGCCCTGCACTATTTCCTTACAATATGGCATAGAAAAATTCAAAGCAAAGAAACAAAATGAGGAAACAAATTGAAACACAATCACAGCCACAAAAATCCAGGGGTGGATTTTTACTGGCAAGGACTGTGTTCACTGGAATCCTACAGCCTCAACATGTTAATTATGTATCCTCCATTTCTTCTCAAATGGAGGGGTTTTTCAAGTGTTTTGGAGGCAATGCACATTATTTGGAATTTGCCTTTCAGTAGTGGCAAAGTTTAGCAGATCCAGTTACAAATACTTAGGCACAAAAATCCACAACTCAAAACCATTCCTAGGAGAATTTAATTTAATTTTAATAAAGCACTTGAAGTATGGAAAATAAAAACGAGGAGAAAGACTGAAATGCAATCAAAATCACAAAGATATAGGGATAGTATTTACTGACTGAAAACATGTTCATTTGAACTCCATAACCTTGACACACTATATTGCAAATTTATTTGTCATTCAACATTCAGCAATAACCGAAGTGCAAAACTGACCAAACAAAGAATGAAAGAGCAACTTTTGTTGGCTATCCAAACTCCATGCACTAGTCACAATGTAGAGCTAGTCACAATGTAGAGCATAGGCAAAATCATTAAATGAAACGTTCCACAAACATTTCCAGCCTTGGACAAAATACATATTCACTTGAAGCCCGTAGTGATCCGGACTTGTACAAGAACGCAACAGAATATAGATACAAACATAAACACAGAGATGCAGCGGAAATATAACTTCATTTCATTATCAAAGAACAGAACTATGCTTACATACAAATTGGAAATAAACTAGCTCAGGTGATAGTAGCTTATCTCTGAGAAGAGATGTGGCAGCTACATGCCTCTAAACTGTGTTACAATGAGGCTAAAGGGCTTTTTTATTATTGAACAAGGGAAAATCCTAAATAACTAAAACCCTAACCCTAGGAGATGGAATGCCAGGAGTTTGTGGCCCCCGTTGGGGTTAGTTGGCTGCCCGTTGGGGTTAGTTGGGCAGCCAACTTCCCGGGGCCGTAACTTGGTCATATGATCTCGATTTGGCGCATTTGATACTTCGTTGGAAAGATCTCTCCAAATACTACAAGATTTGTAGCAAGCCCATAGTCGTAGCATGGACTTGTCGTGGACCTCAAAAACATCATTTAGGGGGTCAAAATAGCTTCGAAAGTTCAAGACCCGAAAACTAATAAAAATAGTAAATGTTGCTTTAATCAAGGAAACATATGAAACCGTCTGGAAGTCTAGGTGGAATAGGCAGGTAGCCACCAAAGTCCACCTGGATCAGTCATCCCCCCTTAGGAAGCAATCGTCCCCATTGTGTGCAGAGCCTCCATAAGGTGAGGAAATTTCTGTTGAACCTAGTCCTTGGTGAACCACTTGCCCTGGTGAAGGAGTTGGCCTGCACTGACAACTCGATATAGCTGGATCCTCTACTGGCAAGTATTCTTGATCTGTATGCCCCTGATCCTGTTAGTTGTGGCCTGTTCGATGCAGCTTGGGTTGAGCAATGTTAGTGTCAGCTGCTCAGTGACGTCAGATGTGTCCAACAATGGAGGAAAGTATGCTTGCAGTCGATCCACATTGAATACTGGGTGCAGGCGATGGAACACTAAGCTTGAAGGCATTGTCCCCTATAGCCTTGGTGATGGTGTACAGCCCATATCAGAGCGAGCGAAGTTTGCAATGGGGCCCAGTGAGGCACTCCTTCTGCAAATGTAACTAAACTTTGTCACCCACCTGCAACCTGTGTGGCACCTGATGTTGATCATGACGTTGCTTGTACTTAGCATTGGCTCAATCCAATATGTCAAGGACCTACTAGCGAATGTGCTGAATGCGCTCAATAGAGTTGTTAGCCCTGTCAGCTTCGACCTAGACATGAGACGAATCCGCCTAACAGCTACAAATGGCATGGCCACATCAATGGGACATAGTGATTGGACTCCAAACCCCACTTGAAAGGGACTATGGCCAGTTGAGCTATGGAGAGCTCTGTTGTAACTGTGTTGGACAAAGGGGAGGCTTTCATCTCATGTGTGTGGATGCTTCGAGTTGTACATGCGCAAAATGTGCATGATCATCCTATTGATGACCTCTGTTTGGCCATCAATTTGGGGGTTGAAGGTCATGGACATAGTGAGCTTGGTATCCAACATCGACCAAAGGCTTGACCAAAATGTACTCAAGAACCTGTTTGTCCTGATCGGAGATAATGGACTGTGGGATTTCAAAGTGTACCCACACTCGTTCAAAGAAGAGCTTAGCAGTGGCTTCTGTTGTGATACTCTTCTTACAGGCCGCCAGAATGGCCATCTTAGAGAATCTGTCGACGACCATGAAAACGCAGTCGTTGCCATGCTTAATAGAAGGAAGGCCCAACATGTAATCCATGGAGATGGATTCCAAAGGCCGACTACGAGTAGATAGAGGAGTATATAGGCCTTGCTTCTTGATGGTCGATTTGGCAATAGTGCAGGCAGTGCAAGATCTAATGGACTTCCCAACATCATGTCGAAGGTTTGGCCAATAAAAATACTTCTCCAGCACTGCCATTGTTTTCTCTACTCCGAAATGTCCAGCAACCCCACTGTAGTGCACCTCCCAAATCATCTTGGCTCACTCGCTTGAAGGAACACAAAGGTGTCCCAAGTGGCATAACAATACACCTTGGAGGTGAAAACCAGGAACTTGCTTGCCTCCCAGGAGCATCTGGTATGTGTTGGCGAATTCTAAATCACTCTTATAAAGATGCGGCCACCCCGAAGTCTCGTGTCCACAAGAGTCGATCACAGTGGTCAGCGCCATGACCAACAGTCGACTGAGGCAATCTACAACATTATTGTTGTTGCCCTTCTTGTACTTAATGTTCAAATGGAACCGTTGCGGGTATGTAGACCATTTCTGATGACAATCGTTCTGCAACTTTCCTTGCGTCTGTATGAACTGCAAGGGCCAGTGGTCTGTGTTGATGATCGTTTCCTTCCCTAGAATGGAATGCTTCCATTGTCGGCAAGCTTGCACAATGGAATACATCTCTTTGTCATAGGTGGGATAATTTCGGACTATCTGAAAACATCTCACTGTCATATGCCACTAGATGCCCTTGCTAAATAAGAACTGCACCAATAGCATAGTCGGAGGCATGTGTCTCAATCTCAAATGGTTGTTGTAGGTCTCGTAATGTGAGCACTGGTGCAAAGCAAAGACAATGCTTCAGCGTCGCAAACGTCTTCTGTTGGGATTCGGACCAAAAGAACTTTGATTTCGCTCATATGCCACTAGATGCCCTTGCTGAATAAGAATTGCACCAAGAGCATAGTCGGAGGCATCTGTCTCAATCTCAAATGGTTGTTGTAGGTCTTGTAATGTGAGCACTGGTGCAAAGCAAAGACAATGCTTCAGCTTGGAAAACGTCTTCTGTTGAGATTCAGACCAAAAGAACTTTGATTTCGCTCCACCCCTAGTTACATGAACCTGCGGTAGAAATTGACAAGACCCAGAGATCTGCGGAGCTCTGTTAAAGTGGTTGGGGCTGGCGAATCCCGAATAACTTGTATCTTGGTTGGGTCCACATACACACCCTGCTCATCAATGATGTACCCCCAGATATTGAACCGAGGTCATACCAAAAGTGCATTTCTCCAAATTGGCACACAATTTGTGTTGTCGCAGGGTTTGGAGGACATATCGAATATGGTGGAGGTGTTCTTCCCATCTCTAGCTAAAGATCGAGATGTCGTCCAAATACACTACAATGAATGAGTTGGTGAAAGGCCACAAGATGTCGTCCATCGGCCTCATGAAGGTTGTGGAGGCATTCGTCAACCCGAAAGGCGTGACCAGCCATTTGAAAAGGGCCTCCTTGGATTTCAAGGCAGTCTTCCACACATCAGAGGGTTTGATTGGTACTTGGTGATAACCGAACTTCATGTCAATCTTGTTGAAATATTTGGCCCCCTTGAGCTGGTCCAAAAGGTCATTGACCCGTGGGATTGAATACCTATTCCAAACAGTGATATTACTCAGCACCCGAAATTCAATACAGAGTCTCCAGATTCCGTCTTTCTTCAGTACCAACATAATCAGGCTCCCACAAGGTGATGAACTTGACCTGATGTGCCCTTTCTCCAACAGCTCCTAAATTTTGCCTCTTGATTTCATCGTTCTCCAAAACAGAGCGTCGATAGATCGACCCATTGGGTAGCGGCGGCGCCCGGGTCAGATCGATGGAGTGCTTGACCTGACAGTGTAGGCGTACCCCTGTGGGTGAGGTGAAGATGTCCTTGTACTCCTCCACGACCTTGTCCATCTGTTGTTGTCGTGTGGAGGAGCCCTGTCTGGAGGTCGTGGATGTGGCCACAATCTTCTTCTTGCCCTGAAAGCAAATCATAAGGAAAAATTTCTCGAGCTGAGAAATGATCTTACTACATTGTTTCGTGGAGATCAAAGAGATGGCGGTAGGCGATGCTACCTCTGGTATCCTGTATAACTTATTGCCCAAAGAAATAATAACAGTACGAGGCTTAGACTCATACATAGCATGACGCTTCCACAAGTATGGTTGGCCTAATAATACATCATAAACTTCAAGAGGAGCAACATCACACAGTACCTCAACTGTGAAGGGCTTGATGTTGTAGGTAAGGCGCAATGATGGCTGACGTGGAGATCTCATCCTTGGTGAAGCCACCCAATAGTGCACCACTGCAGGTGTGGTGTGGTTGGTAGGCCCAACTGCTTCACAACCTTTGCTAAAATGAGGTTCTTTTGGCTTCGTTGTCGACAATGAACTGCAATGAAGAACCCTTTACCCACATTTGTGAGTGGAAGAGTCGCACCCCCTCCTCTAGATATTCGGGATTAATGTTCTGGATCATGGCGATGGCAACGGTGGCACTGGGCTTCGCATCAATAATCTATTTCCCTTTGTCATTCCCCTTGTCAAGTTTTGGCTCAGAGTCAGAACATGCATCTAACTCGGAAGCCTTCAGCCCGCCTACCAGTGACTGCTTGGCTCAACACTCGTGTTGTGGGTGGGGCTCTTATGGAACTCACATCATTTCCCTGTGTCATTCTTTGTCTTCGTGGTGTTGTTCGTTGCTTGCGGCTTCGGCGGGTTGTCCTGGGTCGCCCCGCCTTGGCTTTTTCCTTTGTTCTGCAGTTTGGGGGCGCCTTTCCCTTGCTTCAGATTTGCAGATCCAAAGTCTCGCTTCTTCTGTTTAATTTTCTGCTCGATCTTGATAATGTATCGATAGGCAACGCCGAGCGAGGAGATGTCCAGAAACTCCATCTCATCCTGGATGTACTTGTGTAGACAGTCGCGGTACTTGAGTACCAAACGCTGCTCAGAATCCTTGATACCCAACTTCGTGATAAGGGTATGAAAATATTTGTGAACTCTAACACGTCTTGGTCCCTTCCCTGCCGCAACGTGGTCCACATTATGTATTTATCTTCATTAGGGTAATATTGTTCCGTAATGGCACCTCGGAAAGAATTCCAAGTGGGTGCCGCTGAAAACAGTGAGGGTTCCCTCTCGTCCTTTTGTTCACAGTAAGTTTCCCACCAATCCTTGACATGGGGAGCGACTTTGAGAAGTGCAAAAGTAATGTTTTCCTAATTGGAAAAGTTGTGAACTGACAAATATCCTTCCAATAAATTTAGCCATCTATCTACGGCATCTGCATCTATCTGGCCTTCAAATATGGGAATGTCAAAGTTGACTTATACCTTAAAGGAAGTGGCACATCTAAAGTAGTTGTTGGATGAAGATGCGTCACCTATGGGTAAGATGTTGAATGACTTGGGCAAAGTTATCCATCATCGCGTTCCTTTGTCGGTCGAGAGCTTCTTCGAGCAATATTTTGAAAGGATGTTCTGCTCCCTCGTCTTTCTTTTCTTCCGCCATGGGAGGCCATCGGGGTTTGCGGGGCTGGTCTTGTAAAGTTTCAACAAGTTTGAGCCCTAACTCCTTATATGCTAACCTCGTTGGGGACATGCAAAGACAAACAGAGAAAGAACAAACCACTCTAATACCACTGATCTGGACTCATACAGGAACACAATAAAATACAGATACAAACATAAACACGGAGATGCAGCAGAAATGAAACTTCATTTCATTAATATCAAAGAACGAAAATATGCTTACATACAAAATGGAAATAAACTAGCTAGGGCAACGGAAGCTTATCTTTGAGAAGAGATGTGGTAGTTACATGCCTCTGAACTGTGTTACAATGAGCCTCAATGGCCATTTTATTATTGAACAACAAGGGAAAACCCTAAACAACCAAAACCCTAACCCCAAGAGATGGAACGCCAAGAGTTTGTGGACCCTCTTGGGGTTAGTTGGGTAGGCAACTTCACAAGGTCATAACTTGGTCATATGATTTTCGTTTGGCGCATTCAATACCTCGTTGGAAAAATCTCTCCAAAGACTACAGGATTTGCAACAAGCCCATGTGGACCTCAAAAAACACCGCTTAGGGGGTCAAAACAGCTCTAGAAGTTCAAGACCCAAAAAACTGTTAAAAATAGTATACGTTGCTTTAATCAAGGAAACGAATGAAACCGTCTGGAGGTTTAGGTGGAATAGGCCGATGGCCACCAATATCCACCTGGATCACATAGTGTTGACACAGTGCATATTACGAATCTGTTTGTTAGTTGTCTTTATCATTCAGCAACAATCAAAGTGCAAAACTAACTAAAATATAGAAAGAAAGAACAAAATTTGTTTGATAACTAAACTCCACATACTAGTTATACGTTGCTTTAATCAAGGAAACGGATGAAACCGTCCGGGGGTTTAGGTGGAATAGGCCGGTGGCCACCAATATCCCCCTCGATCACATAGTGTTGACACAGTGCATATTACGAATCTGTTTGTTAGTTGTCTTTATCATTCAGCAACAATCAATGTGCAAAACTAACTAAAATATAGAAAGAAAGAACAAAATTTATTTGATAACTAAACTCCACATACTAGTATCTATGCAATGCATAAGTGTAATCATTAAATCATAAATAAAAAATTCCACTAATGATTCCAGCCAAATTACAGCTATGTAGAAAAAAAGTCATAGGCACAAAATGAGTAGAAAATTAATCAATCTGAAAACACTTAATGACCTTAATTTTCCATATCCTGTTCCCATTTTGGAGGAATCTTGTCAAAATTGTCTATAACGTAGAGATGAGCAAAGGCATTGGAACTTCCAGAAAGCTCACTGGAAATTGCCTTGTTTACACACATATACCAGGTTGTGATAATGATTGAGGACATAACTAGACAATGGTTGGTAGATGGACTCTACCTTGCAAACAACACCTAACTGCAAATGGAAGTGTTATCACCCCAAGAAACTCTCCTAGGTTGTATATCAGAGATGCTCGGGAACATTACAAAATCAACAAAATGTTGGAAATGGATGGATGGAAGGTCTGATGCATATTCAAGCCAGATAACCACTTCTACTATGCTTAACTCCAGACATGGGTGAACACCCCTAGACTACAAGGCTTTAGACCACCAATCACTCACAGTTTAAGGAATAGGTGAACATGGAGAATACTGACCACACCAGCAGATGCACAAGACCATGTGATGGCCGGCTGCAACCAATAAGAGGTCTGCAAATCTATTTCTCAATACACAGATAGGATGACAGCTCTCTGGCATTAAGATAACAGAAACCTGCATAACAAATTCAATAATACATACTAAATTCTAACACAGAGGTGGGATGACAGCCCCTCTAATGCTAATATCAAGAGCACATGAATAAATGCATAACAGGCACAGCCTAGAACAAAGAAGAAGTGGAAAGTGAGCAATTAACAGCAAAAGAAGCTTGTATTAGCTGAAAATGAAGACCAGACGCTGCAAGTATCACAGTAGTTACAGTCTCCAGAAGTTGAACCTTACATCAAAACCAAAACCATCAACCATCATCCCAGACTACAAAGATATTTTGCTATTCTATGTGTGGAGGGGTCATAATGGACCACCAACCACATTAACTTTGTGATATGGGTCTCTGCTACAATCTGACTGTGACAGTGAACAAAATTAATCTTTTCAGACGCTCTGTTGTCCTTCTCGGGCAGATGGAATGAAATATGAATGAAACTCCATGCTTGATAAATGCTTTAACTGCTCGAGGAATGGCCTTCTTGTTCTTTGGCCATTCTGCTTCTTGAATGCGGTCGTTGTGGATTAACTGCATAAAGCACTGGTAGTTGATCGTCGTTGTCCTTCAAGTGTACGGCATGAACAGAGAGTATTGATTGCATGGCGGGTGAAAACAATGAACAAAAGAATGAAGCTAACCGTCAGATTGCACAGATCAACGGCGGAGACAACACGACAATGGCTATCAGGAAGGTGAGGTGGAAAACGATCGAGGGCTATTGGATCACAGGCGGACAGATCCAACGGCGATCGGGGGCTGAAGACGCATGGGAGATAACAAGCGGACATGCAAAAGGGCGGTAAGCGGTATTCCACGCACCGCTTTTGGAGCTACGGTGGAATTGGTACGCGGCACCGCGAGCACGCTTAGCACATGACGCGTGGCGGATGGGACGCAGAGTAAACCATTTTCCCTGCAGGTTAACATGCGGGCTGGTTTTGGAATCGAGAGCAGTGACTGACGTTGGCTTAGGGCGACGGTTGATCGGACGGCTGGGAACTGATCAGAGTTTAACGCACATGTTTATTGATTGATGTGACGGGAAAGGAATCATAGGGTATGCGCTCGGCTATATGGATAAGGTCACATTATGGTGAGTCGTGCGCTCAGGGGCTAAAAGATTATGGATTTTCACAGGGTTATTGAAACAAAATGGAGGAAAACAGAGACAGCGGGGGTTATGAAAATATATGAAACATGAAGGAGGAAAAGGAAATCAACTGCTGCGAGCTCCCTTTTATGCATAAACACCCTGATCATGGCTGTATTAGATCCTCAAATTTTTGAAGAATGTAGCAGAGCTAACAAGAAGCTGAGCAGATTTTACAAGGTTAAAAACACAAGGAAAGGTTGAACAAAGCAGTGAAGGCTACACTTGCTATCATGATAGAGAACAAATTATAAACAATTTTCTCAGAGCACAAAAACAGTTGGGATGGATAATCATTTATATGGTGCAGTGAAACACATTACAAGATCCAACCAACTCTCAAGAAAAATAAACGTTACCAAAGGGATGAGAACAAAGTTATCAAAACCGGAACTCCTCGAATGTCAGACTGTGTGCAGGCTGGAACAGGACCAGCTGGAAAATCAAGTTGAAGAACTGGTCAACAAAGAAAGGGAAAACCAGGTAGAATAACCAAAATCTAAGTATTTTCCCTTGATTTCATGCATGTGAACCCGACTGGTTGACTAATAGTCCAGATCAGAACTGGCTGGTTTAGGGTGCAACCAGCTTACTAGTCCAGTTCATGCCCTCTCAGTGTAAACTGGTCTGGACTGACTGGTATCTGTCTAGTCCAGCCAGTCCCAATAACCTTGGATGAGACCTATTGCAACATATCTAGAGTATAGACTTCTTTCCATCAGAATCATTATTTATAGTGAATAGAGATTTATAATTTATTTTCTTAGCATTACGCATCATGGTTGTCAGAACCAGTCAATCAAGACCAGTTCACATTTTTTTAGCCTGAACCATTCACCGAATTGGAACTGGTTTTGTCTTAACCAAACTGGAGCTGCTTTTTTCCTAAAGCTGACCAACCAACAGCAGTTTTTGCCCAGAAACCAGAAAGAAAACAAAAATTAACAGACCTCTCTCCTAAACCCTGCTTTAAGCTTAATTTGGTGAGAATTTGCTCTATCACCCTTACATGATATATACATCAGCAAACTTTGCATATTCGATGTCCAATGATTTGGTTTTACACAATGATGTACATAAATGTATAATCTTTTTATTAAAATTTGAGTATTTTATGCATTGTTTATATGACTGTTTTTCCCCAGCTGCAATACAGTTCCAGTTTTGATAACTTCTATATACTTGTAATAAGATTTAGAAGTGATCAATATTAAAAGGTAAGTCAAACACCCTATCAGGGTTCTAGCCTAATAAAGACAGGGTTTCTGTTCCTGTTTACTGTTGAGATACACTTCTTAACCCATTAAAAATTAGGGAAATAATTAAGAAATTTAGGCAACCTACACATAACCCATCCCATTGTGTTCCAATGTACTCATCATATATTTTCATATTTCAGCATACAAGGATTAAAACCTATTAATAAATTTTATTTTATGGAGCCGTAATTATGTGGCAAGTTTCATGTTTTGAATAGTTGCCAATCTATTGTGACTTAGATAAGCCTTAAGAACAGTGACAGTCTAGGTTAGATTACTATTCCCACTCCTTCCATAAATGTGTGCTTATAATGCCAGCACTTTCACAGTTATTTCTGCAGAAATTCCAACATTTAAGGTGTACACCAATTGATGCAAGCATGAAACATAAATGTACATGCAACTTTTTCATATGATGCAAAATTGATAGGTAATTTATTAAACAGATAAATTACTGGAAACCTCAAGTTTCAACATTCTACCTACTAACCCAAAGGAAACTCAGGCATTCACATTTTTAATGATCTCCACTCATCACCTTCTGTGAAGAGAGAAAATAACAGTCTGCAAACTAAATCAATCCAGGGAGGTGTATGAAACCAACATGGCATGACTTTTCCCAATGCCCAAAAAGGTGATAATAGGTCCACAAGCCACATGTTTTACAATTTAACTTACAGATGACTCGCTGTAGGTGTTTGAATTTGAGGCTAGACTGATGTTAAAAGCTTTTCAGAGACTACAAACCAAAGGTAGCGTCACTGGAACAATCTCTGACTAGATTTATAATACCATCCCCTATTCTATAAAGGTGATGACACGCAAATGAAGCCAGCATATATACAGAGAGAAGCTACTTAATCCATTAAGCAAATTATGCTACAATGGAAATTTTTCTTCTACCAATTCTGCACAACACAACATCTTGTAAACCCTCAGGGATGTTGAGAAGCAACAGAAAGAAGCCAAGATATGATAAAAATTTTCATTTTTTGGAACAAGAATGGTGCAGAGTAGAGAATAGCAATTACTCGTGTTAGTAATGCTGGAGTTTCTGACTGGAGTGATGAAATACAAAAAAGATCCCACCCATTGGCCAAAATCAAAAACCTGCAAAATTGTTGTAAGAATTACATAAAGTATACAATTTGGAAGACAAAAGAGGAGATAAAACAGAGATGCTGCAAATCCCTTGAACTTTGATAATCAATCAAACTTCACCGCAATTGTGACCATATTAAGAATATTTTACCACTCAAAGCAAATAACTGGAAGAACCCTGTCCAAGTTACCTATGCATTTAATTGGGCTATCACTTGGGAAAGTACATGCATACACTCCCTGGAGGCCTGTGGGGAAAGTATTTATGCCATTCAGTCAGCACCTTGGCACTTCTCCGTTCTGGAATAAATATCAGTAACTCTTTCCTGCTATCAGATTCATGCAATTCCGCCCACAGAAGCAGTATTTGAGAGTACTGTTCCTTCAAGTTTGCTTCTACGGCTCTGCCATCTACTTATCCCCTTTGGTTCATTGTTTAACCGGATTGTGTCCTTGTTTAACCAAAGACAAAATCTTGCTAGTCATCATCTTGAATGAGCAATTAACCAGAAATTGCAGCAACTAATTTTTCTTTAGTCAGTTCTTGTGCACCATTGAGCTTGACTACAAATGTATGAAGAATCATCTCTTTGGCAGTAGACATGTCTGCCTGTTGTACATCTAACTGCATTTCTTGCAAAGCAAGCATCACTCTTGCAACTGGATGACACTCCCGTGGGCAGGTTACTCTTATCACAGCATCTCCATTCACTGTTTGAACATCAACGTCAGGGATGGAATTGGTGTTTGCGACAGCTAGCATATTTTGAGGAGCTACAGATGGTGCATGGGAGGTATTTTCTTGTGTCTCCTTCTCCTTTTCCATATCCTTGAGTTTCTTCTGAAGCTCTTGGATATATGCAATAGCATCCCCCAGTAAGGAAGCTTTATCCATTTTGGAGATTTTGGGCACAACAGCTCTCAATGCATAAAACCGTTGGTTAAGCTTCTCCCGTCTTTGACGCTCCGCTTCAACATGATTGAGAGGTTCTTCTCTTCCATTGGCAGGTTTTCTCCCTCGTTTTCTTGGCCTTCGCTCATCAACAAGGGGAGACTTGTCGTCTTTACATGAAGCCTCTGCATCTGAGTGCTCTGATTCAGCCATACAAGGACGAAATGACACAATACTACTAGTCCCAGAAAATTCCATTTGGGATTGCTGTTGTTGATGTTGCTGTTCTTTGATTTTATTCTCCTCTTTGCTGCATTTAAAATTGTTATGATGAACATGTTGACTACCAATATCATTATTGGGAATCACAAAACCAATCTCTTGCTTTTGTTGATGATAATCATGACGACTGTTATATATATCCCCTCCTTTACTGTTACAGACTTGGTTCGAAGTTATAGATTCAAACCCTTTTTTATTGCTCCCATAAAATATTTTATCGTCATTCAGATAATACTCGTGCTGGTGTCCATTAGGTGCTCGAAAAACTGGATGGAGAAACCGACTCTCCATTTTTGACGAGACAAATTTATGATCTACCAGAGTTCTTGTTTTCCCAGACTTAAGGTCCTGACCAAAAACTTTGCTATAATCTTGTGCAACAGCTTTCTGATGATCTCCATATTCATAAAGCTTAAAAGGCGCAACAGCTCTTGCATGACCTTCCTTCTCCCTCGAAAGAGGGAGAATGTCAGGTACTCTAGCAGGGCTCTGTGATAAAGCAGAGCCTCTAGAATGTCCAAGTTGCTGGACATGATGATCATTGAAGATGGACCTGATCATTTGCACAAACTCTTTATTTTCCTTAATAGAATCAATCGATCCCAATTCTACGACACCATTGTCAGTTGGCACGCAAAGTATGGTCTGGATGCCTCCAGATCTGGCAACAAAGGACCTTGAAGAGATACTATTGGACGTTCTATGTGCATCCTTGAGCCAAATATATTGTCCTGAGCCAAGAGCCCTCCCAGGTACTCCCACACCTCGCGGAAATGAGTAATACATGGACGTCAGATAAAACATCTCTGTGTCAGATACATTATCTAATCCCATAGCAAAATCATCATCTTTTGCTCCACCGAAGAAAATATGGAGCTTTTGAAGCACCTTTTTCTTCATCCGTTGCTCTGTTTCGGACTCGTTAAATCTTCGAGTCATTTCATCCCCATGCTTTGGTTCTTTGAAGTAACCGTCACCCCAGCCGAGCACATAATCACCTGCTTTGGATCTTGAGAGTTGCCAGAAAATAGAATAGGTCCAAGTAATGGATGACGAGAATTCGACCAAGAATTGAAGCTTTTGCTGCAATGCACTATCACTGACACCGGCAACAAGTCCTTCGCAAGAAAGAAAGCTCATTATCAAATGCTCGAAGGCGTTGGGCCCAAGAACCGCTTTCACCATGTCTTTATCTTCATCGTTCCAAAACTTCAATGCTGCTGCCGTTTCGGCTCCCATACTGTTCTTCAAAAATCACAACGAATGCAACCAACAGCAGCACAATCTTCACAGTTTCACCGTGATCTTTAAACGACGGCGAGCATCGACCACCGACAACTGCGCGCTACAAGCACGATTTCCATCCAATCAGTGCCTTAACTCCAGATGAAATAGGCGTTCAAACCAAAACCAAAATCAAGAACCTTAATTTCACAATCTTTAGCCCGGTTTATGTTCGAATTAAATATGCAAAAAAAAAAATCTTGCAAAATTAAAATAACAAAAAAAATATGCACTACAGCACTCACTAAACTAAAATTTTAATCGCTTGAACAGTTCAGTCTTCTTCATGGTAAAATCGTAAGTATGTAACACGAAAAAAAACTCGGACGTCATAAACTTTTTACTTAAAGGTCCTACTGCGACTACAATAAATTTATATTTAACCAGAGAATTCGCTAAAATCAGAAGTGTGTAACACAAAAAAGACGCGGACATCATAAACTTTTTCTTTAAAGGTCCTACTTCGACTGAAATAAGGTTAAATTTAGCCAAAAAAATTCGCTAATCTTTTAAAATAAACAAAGACATGGCACATTTTTAAAATAAAAAAGGACATGGCACGTTTCTCATTCTCTAGTTCGTTTCTAACCCTCTTTGTGCTCTTTACACAGAAAAAATAAAATATCCCCCGCAAAACCAGGTGCATCCAGCGAAAAACCGGGCCTCAATAACTCAAAATTAACAGGAAAACAGTCTATTGTATATCCAAACCAATCCTGGAATACGCACCTCAAGTTAAGCCGTTCCGCCGGGAATTCCATGGAAAAACGCCATATTTTTAAATTCCAGATGTTGCAGTCCACGTCTCGAAGCCGATTTAAGCATGAAAATGACCGCACATACAGGGGCCCCGTCCTGTCCGAATCTTCCGCTAGAAAAATAGGAAAAGAACGCCCAAACCCTCTCATTCGAAAAGACGATCCATTTTTCCATAAAACAACCTCCAAAACTTCGATTTTTCAGAAGAAAATGCAATTAAAAAAAAATATCAGCCAGCAGAATCACAAGCGCAGCTGGCCGAAGCTCTTCCGTTTCTTCTTCGCTCTCAGAATTCAATCCCCATCCATACCTCTCAGTAACCCGTGTTAAACCCACTCATGGTCCAAAGTCAAAGCCGGCGTTAAATGCACAGTCAGAGGTAAAAAAGGACTACGTCCGGCTCACGGGCCTCTCGCTGTCTGCGTAACTCGCGGCCGTAAAAGGCGCAAACCCAACGTGGTGAAAATAACCTGTCTCCAGAAAACTGCTCGGCGGCGCCATTAGGTTTGGCTTAAAATGGTAAATTAAATTTTGACTGTCATGCTTCCTTCGTGAAGGCACGTGACAGCAACGTGGCGTCGTGGACTGCAGTCACGGTAAGTGAAATAAAAATAATGTGTTCAGCGTGCGAGAAGTATATGAATGGAGACCACTGACACGATGGACGGATGAGCGGAGCGCGGCCGGAGGCGTGAAGGGCGTGGACGAATTAAATATAAAATGAATGGGTTTGGTGGGTCTATCACTTTGTGTAGCTGCACGAGATAAATAACATGGTCGAGATAAATGTGAGAATATGAATATTCATTCACATCACATGTTATCTACCCACCACTATTCTAATTTTATTGGTTTTTTTTATTAAAGGGGTGATTAATATTGAAGGAGACATCTGATTTACTTTTGGTTGGTAGGTCATGCTTATGCCATGATCTTTCATAATCAAGCATGATCTCTCATAATCAACTCATTAATTTATTAATTTATGTTTCGCTCGTTACACTATTTCCCATGCTTACTCAATGAGTAGGAGTAAGTGTTTGATATAGAGCATATAGAATTTTTAAGTTTGTTTTTTGTTTTGTTTTTTAAGGTATAAGTTTAAATTTTTAAGTTTGTGTTTTTTGTTTTTAGGGATAAGTTTAAATGGGAGTAAGTATATTAAGTTTGAAGGTTTTTTTTATGGTGAGGTTTATTTTTACGATATTGTTTAGATTGGTTGGTTTTGATAAAATTTGAATAGGTGTTTTTCTCTTTCCCTGTACTTCTTTTTGTTTAATGTTATCAGCATTTTTTTGTACAATAATGTGTAGATGCTAGTTTATTGGATGGAAGAAGAGTGATTAATTCATATTGGGATGTTATCACTAAGATCGTCTGAAGCTTGGTCGATGGCCCTTGGGATAATTTAATGGATGTTATCACTAAGATTGTGTGAGGCTTCCCCCTCCATGTACTCCTTTCTGTTTAAAGCCGTTGGCTTTTCTTTGCACAGTAATATGCAAGTGCTAGTTTATTGGATGGAATAAGAGTGATTAATTCATATTGGTATGTTATCACTAAAATTGTGTGAGGCTTGGTCGATGTCCCTTGGTTTATTGGATGGAATAAGAGTGATTAATTCATATTGGTATGTTATCACTAAAATTGTGTGAGGCTTGGTCGATGTCCCTTGGGATAATTTAACGTATGTTTTCACTAAGATTGTGTGAGGCTTGGTTGATGTCCCTTGGGATAATTTAATGGATGTTATCACTAAGATTGTGTGAGGCTTGGTCGACGTCCCTTGGGATAATTTAATGGATGTTATCACTAATGTTGTGTGAGGCTTCGTCGATGTCCCTTGAGATAATTTAATTTTCTCAAAGTGTTTTTCATTCTCAGCCCCTCCCCACGAGGTTTGAACCCCAAACCTAGCAAGCAACAAACCCCACTTAAACCAACTGATCTACACCTCATGGAGTAGTTTGGGTGAGTTTCATTTTTGTGTATTTTGATTTTTTTTTTTGGAAAATCAATGATTTGGGTCATTTTAAAATTAATTAAAATGTCCAAAACCCAAATTTTATGAACAAAACTCCCTTTCCAAAAGTAGAACTCGGACTTTTGCCATAATTAAAACAAAATTTAGAGTCAAAATTCCGTGAAAAGGAAGCGTTTTAAGTGTCAGATATCTCACGCTATAGAAACGAGATTTCATGTGATGGTCAATAAATTGTGGTGATCGTTGAAGACTTTGTAACGAATTTTAGTGCAATTCACTTTTTTGAAGGGTTAACTTCCTAATAAGCTAAGATATAAGGCAAAATGCTAACTACCTAGTATGGCTTCTTCAATGACGACACATTACATTTATTTAAGGTTAACTACCTTGTGGGGCTTATTTAATAATTATAACAAACATAGTGGACCTAGTCCACCTTACATTAATGGCCACCATGTCTACATTATCATTAGCTTGGAGGATCCCACTATTCCATCCCCCTTTGAGAAGCATTGCCCTCAACACTTGCAATGATGATGCATCAATATAAATTAGGGTCGCATGTATCGGCGATGATCGCAAAATGAATAGACTAGGAAACAAAGGTCCCAAGTACAATGGTTCACCACAATGTTGAAGTAGACCAAGCCACTAGGGTCACATGTACAAGTCTTTACCACAATGCTAAAGTAGTCCAAGAAGCTTGTCCATAAAGTAGGGTCCCATTAAAAGTATTAGCATAAATTCCAAGAAGCTCATCAACAAACCTAGGCCTTATGTCTAAGTGCTCATGCAGACTCCCAAAATGATAAACCCAAACTAGACAAATGACTAAGTACTAGGCTCCAAATGGTCACTACAATCATGTGGATCCAAATAAATAGAATCATCCCTATCGAAAAGGATCATCCACATATACATAAAAGGTTAGTTGTGGGTCTAGAAGGAACACTACCACTAGAGAGTATGCATGTTGAACAACAATAGTCATAATTGGCCTCTAACTACCCTCACTAATGTTCTCTTCATATGAGAAAGTCGAGTCATCATAAAACATTTAAATGTAGTTATCTTCCTGCAAATTACATTTGTCCATATACTAGTCAACACAAGCACCCTTTAAATCACAGAAAGTGTGTATGTCTCTTTTATACTCTCCACTAATGAAAGGATATGTTTGGCCAATAATAAGGCTCTCATTGATTTCTCGTATAATTATTGATCCCTCCATAACTTGTTGCAAATTTACTTGAAAATCCTACAACGTTCTTAATATTACCATTTAATTCTCCCATGGCATGTTTCTCAGCTTTCTTTGGTTTCATCAAGGTCCTGAGACTGCCCTAACTTCCTTAATATTTATTAGAACAGAAATTATGAGCCTAATCTAGAAATGGCATCTCCACTTTCGTTAATGACATTGGTCCCATTGCAATTGGGTTCATGAATAGAGAGATGATTGTGCAACAATAATTTTTCATTAAGGTTTTGTGACCCCAACTTAAATGAATATAACTTTTGTGATACTTCTATTATTTTCTATTATAACAATAGTTCGGAAATGCTACAACCACTCTACTTCCATTGGCGTTGGTCTAGCTATAATCTTGGCACTCTCTCAAAATATATTTTCTCTACACTACTTGTAGTCATCCTTGAAAAAACATAAAAGAGTTGATTTTAAATCGATAATATTTTTACTTCGTGGAGTCCAAAAAAAAAAAAAGAGGGTATTTTTTTATACAAACTCAAATATGCAATTTGTTTCTTTTAAAATACGCATAGAAATATATTTATAAATGGTGTTATGTGTCATTTCCTTATTTTTCCTCATGGAAAATTGAAAGAGGGGAAATCACAATTATTTCTTTTAAACTCAAGAAAGAGCTATGGTACCACTTATTGCAATCCTTAACCTTCAAATTTTAATTGGAAATAACATAATATAAATGTTTGACACTTTATTAAATATCCAAAACCCTTGAGGTAGGGGGAACACTAGACAAAGATTCTCTTATGGAATGAGTAACTCCTATTCACTTGCCTCTTCAAGAGGGCAACCTCTTAATGAGCTAAGTGTCAATACTAAATATTCACTCTGTCCTTATTTATAGCTAACCAGAAAACCCTCATCATAACCAAATGTTAACTACTTAATGGGACCACAATACATTTATTCAAGGCAAGTTGCCTAGAAGAATTTATATAGTAAATAGCAACATCGTGAGGGCACATCCATCTTACACTGAATGGTCACCATGTGTATGATGTTATTAACTCTAATGGACCCTTCAACCCCTAAATAGGATACCACAAGTTATGTGGGGGGTAGAACACTCAAACAATGGTCAAATTTCAACATGGAATGTCAACGCCATCATTGCCACTTAGGAAAACTCGTGGATTTAGATTCTTGGGATTTGCTCACCAAATTGAGACTTGGAACTCGAATTATATATATTTGGGTGATTTCCTCCAAACCAAAGTCTCGCACCACCAAGGGCATTGTTGATGTTTTGCCTTAGGGTATTACAAGAAGCATATGGTTTCATAAACACCCTAATTGTCTTGAACCTAATCAATGACATTATTACGTTTTGGTTTTCAAATATGATTACATGGTCTATTCTTAACATAAATTTGTTTAGCTCTAGGTATATTTTTTTTAAATTTTTATGATCATAATTTTGTCTTGTTTACCCTTATCCATAAATGATAAAAACGATAAAACACAAATATCTCTAAACTTATAAGGAGAAATTCACTTTTATTTCATCTTAGCATATATAACAATATAGATGTTTTCTATTTGAATTTAATGTTGTATTTTCTATTCCTATATCAGGTTTTGATTCTATAATAAAAACATAAAATATCATATATGTTGTTGTGGCCTAGTTTTGTATAGATGCTAGTACAAACAAGTTTAACAAAAGATGAATTGAAAAATGATTAGAAGTTGTGGAAACCAAAGTACATAAATCCGTAGAGTTTGAAGTATGTGAATTTGAAGGAGTTGTCTTATACATTCTATATGCCTAATCTCTCTAACCCTTTATTCATGTTTTTTAAAGGTGCATCCCTTTTGTACAATACATTTATACCTAGCATAATCCACAATATGTTGTAGAGTCTTATGTAACCACTCTAGTTTTCTATATATGTGAACCTTGTAATGAACCAAGAGAGAGAAAGAGAGATGTATTTATTTAGTGGTTAAGTTGGGAGTTATGAAGATATATGCTTTATCACAAGTTCATTGCTTTACTTGTTCTATAATGTGTAATATGCTAATATAATGTAGCAATATTATGCTCATGTATACCTACCTTTTGGTATGCTTCCTTTGTGCCATGGTTTTGTATTCTAGACAAAAACTCAAAAGCATGTTGGAATGCCTATTCTTAATTATACTCCTACATAACTTCTACAATAACTCTTAGGTTAATAGATATATATGTCCCTTACATCATCATGTGGTGGCCATCTCAATTCGCTAGAAGTTCCTTCCACCACTATGAACTCTTGCCTTCTCCACATCACCATGCCTTCTTGATATTTTCTTTTTGGGCCAACCAAAGGTCCTTCTTACATGTCTTTCATTCTTTGCATCATCCCCTACTCTATATGCCTTTTTTGTCACTTCTATCATTCTCTTTCAAAATCTATTACCTTTATCGTCACTAAAGGCACTGACTTTTCCATCACATCCCCCTATCATTCCACCACTCTCAACTAGGCTTATGCCTCCATATTAACAAAGATTGGGAGTTTGCCTCCTTCCAACATCAAACCCTTTTTATCCATGTCAATATTTCTATAATCAATCTTCCATGTAGTCCCTTCCAAAAGAATTTGATTACCTTGTTCAATGACTAAGAAATTCTACCATAAAATCCAACAGGTATTCTTCCACTTCATATTTGTAATATAAATAAACTGCTTGAGTTAGCGATTATACTAATTGTATCTTTAGTAAGTTTTCAATAATGTACTCAACTCTTGACCATGGAAGTCACTATCTTTGCTTCTTCATAAATATTTCTAGCCATTCATGTAGGTTTGCCAAGAATTCAACCTAGAAAAACTCAATCAAACACCCAAGCAAGTATGTATCTTTAAATATTGCAATGTCTACTTCCACATAAGCACTTTCTTGACATGTAAACTCATGAATTGTTCCTTCTAACCAATACTAAATTTTGGCCTTCACCGACCCCCATCACATCTCCATTACTCTACATCAGTGAAGGTCCATGCAATGGAGCCATGTTGTTAGCTCTACAATAGACCTAGGGTCCACAAAAGGTGTTGAACATAGACTCACAGTAATCTAGAGTGTTGTCATATTCAACATTTCAAACATAAGGAGGTCTCACCTAAGATGTCTATGATAGTTTCCATGTTAATAATGTGTAGAGTATCAAAGATTTAGTGAGGTGGATATTCCATTAATTAGATTTGAATCACAATCCTTGAAGCTAACCAAACAAACAACAGACATAGAGAAGACTATAGCATATGCATCAACCATAAACATCACAAGCACCAAGTTGATCCCTCCTGTGGTTTACCCCTATTACTTTTTATTTTTGTCAATATCTTATTATCATTGTTGCAATGAGCACAAGTGTGTGACTGATCAGTAATTTGAACACTCCCACTATAGTGGATTTAAGTAATGTAAATGTGACCACTAAAGGGAATCAAAATCTATTTTAGACATTATTTAGCTATGCAAGTGTTGTTATGGGAGTAATGTCAAGTATGCAACAGCTAGGGCCTAAAAGATTTGTGTTGGTGTAAAGTCTTTAGAGAATGGTGACAACTGAATTGAATGAGTTGTCTTTGTAGTTACCTTTGTTTCACAACACAATTAATGAAGATACACAATAGCACTAGTTCCTCTACAATGATATCTAGAATGTGTGGAGAGTTATAAATGCAACACACGTGGTGGAATTATAAACAATGCTACACGGAAGAACACTGTAATGGTATATAAAGTGTATGCAGAGTGCTCTCACCCTGCATGATGTGGCTTTTTCAGTTGGGGATAGACTTCATGAATAGGTTTCAAAAGGCAAAGTTATAATAAAAGAGCATTACAAAATCAAAGGAGAATAAGGTAAAAGGTTGGTGAGACCATCTAGGAGTACTAATAATAGATATGAGAATTGATGAGTCAATTAAGTTATAACATTTAGGAGGTGAAACACAATGGTCTACTAATGGGTTATTACTTCACTTACAGACACCATTGATGCAACAATGAATGTTAACATAACAAGAAGCATTATAATTTGCTATGCCAATGGATTACATTAGTGGATTGGTTAAAGCTTTGATTCCACAATTGGCTTTGGGGTTAGTGTAATTCTAATAATAGTTATCCATTGTGTTTGAGTACATTCAAGAGTTGGTGAAGGGAAAGTAAAGCACAAAAGATACAATGTGGTGCAAGTTGTATAAAACAAAAGACCGTGTACAAAATAATACTTCATGGCCCATAAATATGTCATAGTAGTGGTTGATCTATTTGCAAGAAATATGACGAGAAATGCATATGTCAAACTTTATGAAATATGTAAGAACACTAAACATGAACCAAGATAATTGAGCATTGAGGAATAATGTGAATAATCCTCCACCATGGGATATCAATTGTAATGAGGTAGGGCCATTGCATGCAACTATTATTAGTCATGTAAACTTCGTTGCAACCATTGTTAAAAGATCATACATACCAATAATGATTGTTTGGAGCTAATAGAAAAGTGGGAGGTGTAGGATAAGAGGTAACACAATCCTTATATATGTGTGACCCACCAAATCAACACCAAGGATCTACAACTATAAATATTGTCACCTAGGGTAGTGTTGAGATACAAGTGTATGTGGGGATTATGGACCACGGCCCTTATTTGACATTGGGTTCAGCGCTCCCTGTGTGTTTCGTGACATGGACTAACTGCGTCTCATGGATCCTAACTCTGGGGATTGTAGTGAAGATTAATACCTCCAGGTTTTGGTCTCATGACAATCGTGATTCCAACAAGTGGTATCATAGTGACAGGTCTTAAGTTTGAAACTCACCCATTGCACTGGGGGGAGATATTGTTGGACATTGGGTTCAACGCTCCCCGTGTGTTTTTCAACATGGACTAATTGCCTCTCGTGGATCCTAACTCTAGGGATTGTAGTGGAGACTAATACCTGTAGATTTTGGTCTAACGACAATCGTGATTCCAACAACCCTGTCCATATAGCTCCACATAAAGTAATAGCCTTTGATCTAGCTCAGTAGAAAGGATATATGCATGACATGGTATAGGTGTTGTGGGAAGTTGTTTGCATCTAAGATGATGGTTCCATGGACGTGGGAAGACTATAATCCTAAGTCCAACCACCAATTATATTCCCAAGCCTATTGATGCATTTAGTTGAAGATTAGGTCTAGGGATAACTTAAGACTTTCCTACATATGTTAGAAGATGATGAAATTATAACCAATTTGAAGGAGATACCTACTTTACTGTTGGGCTCAGTGGTAAAAGTAGCTAACTGAACCCTACACCATGTGCAGAGGAGAAGGTATTGGAAGGAATTATGTCCAAATATATATCTTTCAGGATACGAGTTATGAGAGGTCACGCTTGATCTAGGATCAAATTAAAGAATCTTTCCCAAGAAGACTTGAGAGTTAATGGGGCAATCTAGCTTGGTTTACTCACTAATCCAACCACAATTGGCTAATTAGTACCATCGCTTTTCAATCAACACACTGGAATGGATGGAGGTTGATCTTAGTGGTTGGAAGATCTATGTAGTTTTTGAAGTCATCGAGATATTGAATGACAAGGCCTCCTACCTTGCACTATTAGGGATCTAGTGGAATTTTAATAACAATGTTATCTTAAACTTAAAGCAACAATGAATATCATTTGAGAAAGAAAGTCATGGATTTGTTTAGATTTTGGATCCAACAACACTGTCGAATGAAAGGAATAAGTATTTGATGAGGGTGTTATAGATCAACTATATAATCTCACAATCAGACACTGAGAGGATTACATAAAATCCCATGTTAAATGGAGAGTTAAGTTAGCACAATTTGCTCTCATTCGCAACAAACTCAAAAGTTGCCTTTATTCATTGGCAGAATTGTGACTATGAAATTTCCATACAATGGCGTGCAATGTTAAGGGTATGTAGGTGGATTGGTGCAAACCTAAAGGACTCACCAAAGTTTGGCAATATGACTATTGCAAATGAATTGATGGTCTAAGTGGAGGAATATATTATACCAGAGCAAAGAATTGTAGTGTTAGATCTCTGTTTAAGAGAGACACCCATTTAATCATGGGTGGCATAACAGTGTGTTGTATTCTTTGGATAATACAACAAACACAATATATGCTCACTTTCTGAAAGACAATGGGGCTTTACAAAAATTTGCTAATTCCAACTATACTACACTAATTTTATGGTTTGACAATACTTTGGACCCACTCAAACATGTAGCCAATTTATAGAGTGGATGGCATAGGATGTTCCAATTCAAGCATGGGTGCATAATTATTACATCCCTTAGACCTAATCTAGGAGAATTAGTATCTACAAGTAGAAATACAATAGAAAACATGCCATAAGCCATAACTATGGGAAAGGTTCTGCAATACTTTCCAACTTTGTAGTCAGGATACACCATTTGATGGGGTGATTTAGTGCGTTGAATGTTTCTTATATATGGAACACCAGTGGTATGTAGTTTATGTAGAGGACAACCTTATAGAAGCCAACTCCATGGGGGGGGGGGGGAGGCATAGATGCCAAATATGTGGAAGGGAATCCCATAGATTATGAATCTATGGAGGGGAATCTTACAAATTACAGATCTCTTGTGAGGTAACCCGTAAATGTAAATGATTTAGAGGAGCTCAAGTATCTAAAATTTAGTGAAAAAAAAGGTCATTGACTAGTGCAGGATATAGGGGATACCAATATTTTAGTGTATTATCACGAATTATTACAAATGAACTAAATAACATCAAGACCATAGATGTGTCAAAACTTCTTGTGATAGGGGATTATTGGGATGAACATACGGTCATAGAGTTTATGGATTCGCTATGAAAATATGTTGCTCTGTTTCCATGGAGTTTTATTTAAATGAAAATCATGGTTTGAGAGCTTGGTGAAGACTAAATTGTAGCTAGACACTCGATTGGTAGTGAAAGGATTGTACAATATGAACCCACATTACTAGGAGTAAGTGAAATAAAAAATATATGCAATGTTAGACGTCATATTGAACTTCTTGTCGATCAAATTGATCATTGATAGAAGAAAAAAAATATAGGTGGAAGTCACATATGTGTCAACTTCCATGGACTCAACGAGGCCTGTATACATGACTCCTTTTCTACTCCATGATTTTGGAGAAGGTCGTAGGGAATTAGGCTTATTCTTTTACATATGAGTTTTTAGGTTATCATCATGTCCACACAACCAATAAAGATAAAATGAAAATTGTATTTACTACAAAATTGGGATCATACTTATATAAAATAATGCACCTATATTGAATAATGTACTAGTTTTTATAGGGTTGTAGTTGATGCATTCAAGGAATATATCAATAAGTTTGTGGATGCATATTTGGTTGTCTAGACAACAATTTGCTAAATAAAATGGGGAAACCATGAGGATAGTTGATGAACAATGCAATGTTAATTTCTTTTATATGGAAACATTTTAGACATCTTTGCAAATATCATTGAATTAATCAATTTAAATTTGGTGCTTGAAAACAATGAAGAGAACTAATGGCACATGTTGCTAATTATCAATTGTTAGTGTGGTAGTTGTATAAATTGGGGACTAATGCAAATTTGAGAGGTGTGTTAAATGATGAATAGTACTATTGGGGCGGGGAGGGTGGGGGCCATTATGGCTAAGGTAGTGGACATTATGGAGGCAAGGCAACTCCATTGAAGGTATTGCACATAACTAACTTTATTTACAGATGGCATGGAATGTGTGGCATAGCATGATATTTGCATGCACCTTTTGTGGGATGGCCATGGACTCAAGTTGAAATGTTGTCAAGAGAGTGTGAGATTTTCATGAGCTTGTGATCTAGAAATTTTGATTTACCGGCATTATCCAAGACCTTTTCTTTGGTTGATGTTAGAAGAATTGCGTGAAAGAGCATGTAAAAACCATATGTGCAAATACTTAAAGAAGAGGAAACATGAAGGAGACCATAAAGACAATGCACACAGTTTTTAATAATGAAGTTCGTCCAGTGTGGATTACGTCTCCCAACCCTGCTTCAATAGTTGCGGGGGGGGGGGCTTCATTCACCTCATCAAAAAGAAAGGAAAGTAAATGGAAAAATACATCGTTATACCCCCAATCCTGGGAGTGACTTAAAATTCGACTACTCAAATCACAATAATCACAACACTAGCAGGTTTATCTTGTCCTCCTAAGACTTTAGATTGTAAACATCACCTACCTTTGAAAGGCACATTGTTGTCTCGAACATTGTACCAAAAAATTAATGATGAAGGACAATTTTTCCTATGTGATCCTAGGGATAAGTTTAGTGCTCAAAATTAAAAGCTATAAAAAATGCTCGAAACCTGAATGAATGGATATATCTCCGCGATCTGAACCCAATGCAATTCGTTTCACTCAAAATTGATATTGTATGATCTCAATATCGCGTTTTGATCAAATTGGTAAACAAGTAAATTTTGGTAAAAAGGACAGATGACTGGACATTTTGGGCCAATGGTAGGCTGCCATGTGGCCTCTCCTTATTGGTCCAAAATTTTTAATTTTAGTAGCCAATGGGTTTTCGCCATTTGTCTCATTGTGATTGGTTCAGATCTTTTTTATATTGTTGTTGACTTGGTGAAGGGGGCCAATTATGGAGGGCGACGTGGGCCAACGTCCAATGGTGGCCACATGGCCTCCGAAGGATGCATTAATTTTTTTGGTGAAGGGTTGAATGGATGCCATGGGGGTCGACCCCACAACCTAAACCGAAAATTCCAACGACCTAACAAATTGCACTACATATTGTTCCTTGACTATAGTGGTAACGAAATTATATTTAATTTTGGTATAATGCACATATGGAGGAGGGGGTCGGGCTAAGCCCTAGCCCCTGGCCACCCCAACGCCACAGGACCACAGATGGAGGGCCAAGGGCTAGGCCTTAGCCCAACCCACGGCCATGGCCAAGCCATAACACCCGATAAAGCCCAGCCGCAAAGAACCAACACTTGATTAAGCATAAGATGGAGGGGGGTAGCCCCAAGGCACATGGTGCCATATAAGCACGGGCACGGCGGAATTTTTGGAGAGGGGCCCGCCTCGGGTCGTATGACCTCCCATGTAACTACAAACATGGAGAACTGGCGGGGTCCAACCCATGGTCATATGCGGAACCACAGAACTAGGAGCGCATGCCCAACTGGGTTCTAGACAACAACCTCAAAATATCGACCCCTTATGTGGTCTTATGGCTGCCACATGACGACAAAATTCAGAAATGGGGGCTTAATGGAGGAGTTAACCATCCTACAATTTCGCCCACCAAGTGGGAATGTAGGTCAGGTCTGCATACCGTTTCCGTGTTTGGGGTGCTCAAGCCAGGTTTAAGCCGAATTGGAGGATGGTTAGCTGCAAAATTAGGGAAAATGAAACACAGTCTTAACTTTCTCAATTTTTGGCCAGTTGAGGTGCAAAAAGAACCAAAATGGGGGTTTTTGACAGTGTTGGATCCATTGGAGACTTCATTTCTATTGTTGGAGCTTTGTAAATCATGTAAACACACTTTTGAGCATTTTTAATGAAAGAGACCCTACATTAGAAGCTGGACCAGGAGATGTAACCCAGGAGAGGGGTGAACTCATTTATCATGCTTTGTGTTATGTGTTTCAGATATGCTTATTTGTCATTGTTTAGCTGTAAAATTTGGTTAAAATTTACTTGTTTATGTGTTTAGTAAGCTGATCCTCTACTCAAAACACATATAAATTTAACTTGCAATTTGTTAAAAATCTTCAAGTTTACACATACAAATCATTTTGGTATCATAACAACAGGTTATTGTGAAGATTTGATTTGTTTGCTAGTGTTTTTCTGATGCTTACAAGGTTGAAGCTCAAAAGAGGAGAAGGAGAACTTGTGGAGCCAAGATCTCAAATTATTTCAAGGAGAACAAACACACCTTAAGCTTCAATAGTCATGGCACATGAAGAAGGTCCTGAAGAGATGTTGGAAGATTAAAAAACTTTTAGAAAAGCATTCTTTGAGATGTCTGAGATGGTTAAGGTTTTGTATGAAGAGAGGAATTCTAGATTGTATGGGGAAAGCTCAAAGCCTCCAAAAGGAGATGGAGGAAAAGGAGACAAGCCTCCAAAAGGAAATGGAGGCAATGGTGACAAACCACCACCTTCACCTCCATCATCATCCTCACCCTCATTTTCATCCTCATCTTCAACTTCTTCTACCCTTTCACAAACACCTCCAAATTCCCTAAGGGGTCATGGTAAAACTAATTTGCTTAAGCTTCATATTAAGTTTGAATTGCCTATGTACAATGGAGACATAAATGCAGAGGGATTGGATAATTGGGTTCATCAGATTGAATTGTATTGCAGTATACAAAGAATCAAAGATGATGAAACCAAGATTCAGCGTGCTTCCCTTAGATTGGAAGGTGCAACACTAATTTGGTGGGAATCCAAAACTCAAAAGGACATGAAGAAACACAGTAAGGTTTTATTCTCTTGGAATGATTTTGTTGTTGCAATAACAAGGCAGTTTTATCCGTTAGCATACATGCAAAAAACTATTATGGATTGGCAAAACTTTAGGCAAGCTAAAGGGAAAAATGTACAATCTTATACTCAAGAATTTAGGAAAAGAGCTTTGATTTTGGGTATAGATTTTTCCTCACAAGATGCTTTGCTCAAATACATTGGAGGATTGCATAGTTATTTGAGACATACCATTCTCATGTTTAACCCTACAAAACTAGATGAAGTTTGTGTTCATGCAACTCATTTAGAGGCAAGAGGGAAAAATCTTTTTGAAGAAACTAGTGAGAGTTCCTTTGATTATGGAGAAAAAGGAAAGGGTAAGTTCAAAGGAAAAGGAAAGAAGAATGTTGTTATCAAGATGGAGAAAGAAAAACTTACATGTAAACATTGTTCCAAAGAGGACCATGATGAAGATCATTGCTAGAAACTTCATCTAAAAATGAAACCCAAAAAGTTTAAAAACAAGGAGAAAGAGAAGACAACTGCAACTACACAACAATATTTAGGTTCTAATTATGGAGATGAAACAAAGATCACAACCAAGGGTTTGAAAGGTAAGAAAATTGCAAGTACTAGTTCTTCAAATTGTCTCAATGAAACTCAAGATGAAAAAAAATAGAGCTTTTCCATATTAGAGTTATTTCAAAACATACCAATATAGATACATTGTTTGATAGTGGTTCACAAGCAAATATTATCTCAAAAGACATTGTCAAGAAGTTGAATTTAGAAACCATTCCTCATCCTAAAACATATCCTTAATGTTGGGTATGTGAGAATGCATAATTGCAGTTGACAAAGAAATGCATACTTAGATTTGCAATCACTGCAAACTTTCTAGATGAGGTAGAGCTTGATGTGATTCCAATTATATATGTGGTATTGTTTTGGGAAGTCCATATCTTTATGATAGGAGAGCTATTTTTAATCGCCATGAGAACAAATATCATTTGTTTAAAAATGGGATTAAGTACATTGTTATAATACACTACAAGAAGTTGAATGCATCTCTTGTAAATGCGGGACAAATTAAGAGGATTGTTAATGCTAGTCAAAACTCTGCATTGTTAATGATCAAACATGAAGATGTTGAGGAATATAAAGCCTTTCAAGGATATGAATCAAGTTTGAAATCTGATTCCATTGATGTTTCTAATTCATGTGATAAGATGTTTCGGGAGTCTAACAATTTGTCTCCTAAAAGAGGTAAACAAAATGAAGTGAATTTGCCGCAGGATGCATCATTGTTGAACAATGGTGTGAACAAGGTGCCAGTGTTAAAGCATACAAAGCTCAAACATAAAATGCAAAGGCTATTTGAAAAAGAGGACATTGGTCCCAAAACATCTTCTTGTGGGTTTCATAATGTTTTGGCTTTAAAGAAGGATGGTGCATGGCGATGGCGATCACATTTGGTAAAGAGTCGAGCCAAGTGCAAGGCTAGACATATTAAGCATCGTCATGATGACAATGTTCAAGGTGAAAGGAACTTGAAATTGTTTAAGTTTCCATTGATTGAATACCAAGGAGGGAATGTTTAGATTCCTTCAAAGGTAGTGTTTCGTTCTGCGTATATTGAAAAATTGCAAAAAGACGTCATCATTGACAGAAAGTCCAGGACTCCAAAATCAGGGAAAGTGATGTACTTTCACGAAAATCTCAAAGCGACAAAGTCAAGTAAAGTTCAGTGGATCGAGACTGGAAGGGTGAGGGAGTTATACCCTCATCTAATTGTTGACTAATAAAGAGATTTTGGAGGACCAAAAGCTTCTAATGGGGAGGAATGATCAAAGGGATCAATTTAGTGATAAAAAAATGCTTGAAACCTTAATGAATGGATAGATCTCGGTGATCTGAACCCAACGCAATTTGTTTAACTCAAAACTGATATCATATTCTCCCAATATCGGGTTACAATCGAATTGGAAAACATGTAAATTTTGGCAAAAAGGACAGATGATTGTACATTTTGGGCCAGTGGCAGGCTGCCACGTGGCCTCTCCTGATTGGTCCAAAATTTTGAATTTTATTGGCCAAAGGGTTTTTGCCATTTGTCTTGTTGTGATTAGTTCGATTTTTTTCATATTGTTGTTGACTAGGTGAAGGAGGCCAATTATAGAGGGCCACGTGGCCTCTAGAGTAATCAATAAATTTTTTGGTGAAGGGTCGAATGGAGGCCACAAGGGTCGAACCCGCAACCTCAACCAACAATTCCAATGGCCTAACCAACTGCGCTACATATTGTTCCTTGAATATAGTGGTAACAAAATTATATTTAAGTTTGGTATAATGCATGTATGAGGGAGGGGGCCAGGCTAAGCCCTAGCCCCTGGCCACCCCAACGCCACAATGTTTTGGAGAATTTGGTACCTACGGATAAATACTAATTCCCTAGATAAGTAGTCATATCTAGGACAAGAGTTTAAAGAATTTTAGCCTTTTCCTATAAGCAATAGATAAGACAAAGAAGATGAGAAGACCTACTTGTAGTTCTGCTTTCCTCTTGTCTCCTTTGTATCAATCTTGTTGCTCCTTCCCACACTTAACACGCTTGATAAGTACCTGTAAACACAAACAGAAGACAAAGAACCGATCAAAGCAAAAGATCTATTGAATACAAGTGAATGGAATCAGATACATTTCACACATATAAGCATCATAAGACAATACAAACATATGGGAGAAAGGTTCAAATACTTTATTGAATAGAAGAAGGAATTACAACCATTGTGTCTGATTCAAAGTCATTCCTCCCACTTGGATCCCATCCACATCACATCAAAAGCATGACAAACTTGTAGCATTACAATACTTGCTTCAAATCCAATTCTCACAACAACATTATCTCCTTACAATTCAACATAGTCTAGCCCCTAATCACTTAGATGAGTGGTCAATTTATAGGGAGATGAAGGAGGTTTTGTGATAAGTGGTGGTATTGAATGGCCTTCCATACTTAGAATTAGTTCCATGGAGGAAGGGATGAGAGGATAGGATGCATCTTAACTCATTCCTCATCCATTTTCAAGCTCATAGGAGTTGATAAGTGAGGGAACCTTCTAGATGACTCCAAAAGATAAGAATATTCCCCAAACCCTATGTGAATTTCACTCAATCTCGCCTAGAGAAGTTGAAAGGAGGCCTAAGTGCTCTACAGAGCACCCTGGCATGGACTCAACTTCTCTGCAGTGCACCCTTACATGGGCCTACATGCGCTGGTCCCTTTAGAGGTCATTTCAGGATGTCTTCAAGTCATGAAACTATCTGGGAAGGAGGAATTTGAAAGGGTGACTTGTTTAGGGCATGTAGCAACTGGAATTAGGGTTTGATGAGCCCTAAAACAATGATCTAGATGATGGGAGTGATGTGCCCAAATGGATCTATAACAGCTGCCCCCTAAAGCATGAAGTCGGAAAAATGCAAATGTCGAATGAAATGCTTTACGATGAGATGAGGAGGTTTCGAAGTGGAAGGTGACCTACATCAATTACAATACATATATCATGATATTTTGTTTTTTACATGAATCGTTGAGGGAAGGCATACCCATGCTCAGCTTATAAACTTTCATTACATGTACATAAACAATCGTCTATAGCTATAGACCCATGATCGGAATGACTATCAATGTAAAGCCATTGTACATATGATTTAGTACTCCAAATCGCAGCCCGGATGGATGAAACTAGATCCGGGGTGTTCTATCTCATTCAATCGTTCGCTCAAGTATGAGTCTAACCATGTGAATATGTGATTTGAAGTTGAACATGGGAAGACACCATCTGATTACCAGCCAATGATGTAAGTTGTTAATAGATGCGAGAAAAATCACTGATAATGATAATGACCCTCAAGGTACTGCAGTACATTATGCATGGTGTGAATGGATGATTTGATGTCGAACACCATACAAATTCTTTCGATCGAAGGCCATTGATGTCAACCTATCACCGAAAGTGAGAAACCTGCCATTGATGTATGCAAGCCTCAAGGTACTGGAAGGGTGTTTCTAAGTCAACTTTTTGGATAAAGTGTTGATGTTGACAAGAAGTGACTTGTCGCAGGAGGGCCTTGATGTATCCTACATCAATGACACGAAATGAGTGTAATGATTTTGGAGACGAAATTGGAGTGACGACACAAAGTTCAAGAATGACGATCATGAAAATGAAGGTTTATGGTATTGCAAAGGATACTTTGACTAGATGACTTCTCTTGAACATGTCAGCGACACTAAAATGAATTGGTAGCATTCACCCAAAACAAAGCGATGGATGGTATGATAGACCAACGGTATGATAATCATCAAGCTAATAACCCAACCCAAATAGTCATAGTGATGGAGTGAAAGTGTCATGTTCGAGCGCAACCTACTACCATAAAGTGGTTTTCCCCTTTTCCCCATTTTCCCCAGTCATTGCTTACCAATACCTCCTTATTTTTTATCAAGCTTGAGGAGGATAACGTATGCTTGTTGTATAATTCCACCCTTCGAGTGAATCCATCGCTATTTGATGTTTTAACGAGTCTAGCGAAGGTGAAACTCGGTCTTGTCTAGATGGACAAGTTTGTCGATATTTGATGTTTTAACGAGTTTAACGACAAAGATAACTCAGTCCTTTTCATGTTTAGAGAGTTTGAAAAGGGACAAAAAGAAAACTCCACAAGTTCTTTTTCGTAGATTTATCTCTCAAGCCTGAAAAAGTGTAAAACAATACGAGAGAGATGTCGTTTCCAATCCGTTAATGAGCTGAATAAGGACAAGCACTTGCCAATATTTTCATGTTTAGAGAGTCTAAAAAGAGCCTAAAGAGGACTCCAAGGGGGTTCCTTTTTCATTTTTAACAGAGCTCGAAAAAGAGATAAAAGTATGTTGTGTGGTCAAAGGTACAATTTACAATCAAGCACGTCGAATTCTATAAGTCAGTTGTAAAACCTACTCAAAACACCACCAAATGGATTAAAAATACCTGTTTTATAGGCAAAAATAGGAAAATACTAATGTTTACTCGATTAATGAACATGAAATAAACATAAAACAAGTTTTTACCATGACATTTTTACCATTTGGAACTTATCATTCAGTTTTGTGCTCTGGCTAATTTTTTACCTCGGACTTCATCAACTGATTGCAAGAGACGTTGTGGACCATTTCTCATGTTGTTCGGACCAGGTGGGAGATCTACCCCTCCTCTTTCTTTTAAGGTCATTCTTTTGTCATTTCATGCAAGTTTTAGGGTTTTTTGGGGCCTCTGGGGTTTCATTTTCTCGCCCTGGGATCAACGCAAGCTTTCACATCAAAAACTACTGTTGTATATCTAACCCAAAAATATATGAGAATATAAATAAACCCAAGAATAATATGAAATGATTCTTTATTGATCAAACCCTTATGGTAGGGCAACACCATATATTCACTCCTTAAGGAAGGAGAACACTTCACAAGCCATATGCTTGTTCATACAATATTCATTGACAATATTTCTTCTTTTTATACCAAAGCTTCAGGAATTTCTTTTGTACATTAATATTGATAGTACCTACTGATTCTATCTAAGGGTATCCCAAAACAACATCTATGTTATCCATATCTGAAGCATAAAAATCACTATGCAACACATACTTATCCATAGAAATCTTCAAATCCTTGTACACTTGAACATTCTCATCATCAACTTGTGCATTTTCAATGTGTTTTGTTGGAACTTGCAATTTTTTGCCAAATTAGCATTGATAATATTATGCTTGCAACTAGGATTTATAAAGACAATGATCTTCTCTTTCTGAATCAATCCATGAACCTGTAATAAGGATATACCAGTAGGAAATAGCCCCACATGTTTCTCCTTATCTTGTTTTCTGGCATGAGACCATCTGTCTAAAAGTAATTTTTCGAATTCTTCATCGGGCAGGTTGGAACACTTCTTTTGGTTAAGTAATCCCCACCATCTGGTCGCCTCATCTCTAAATTGTGCCACTACCCACCATTTCCAACGGTTGTTCCATAACCACTTCTGTTTTTTTTTTATGTATTCTTCAATAGTAGGACCATTATCTTTTCCTGTAAATAATAGAACCTTGCTAGAAGCCATAAAGAGGGTTTTGAAAAAAAATGGTGAAAATTTGAATTTGTCACAATTCCGTCAATATTGCTCAGAATCCATATTATGACCTGTTTTCAGAAATGGAAAAATCATTCTGCATCTGCCCATGTGATAGAAATCCTGATCCAGGCACTAGAATTCTAGATTTGCGCTGCTACTCTCCCGCCGTCACCTAAAATTTCTGAAAAAGAGCTGATTTTAAATCAGCGATATCTCCCTCATTTGGACTCCGATTCGACTGATTGTTTTTTTGAAATTAGGTGTTTTTTCACAAAGATTCCAGATCTACAATTAGATCTTGCAAATCTTGCACCAAGACATCCAGATCTGCGCCGCAAACTCGCTGCCCTGAAAAATTGTCTGCAACCCCACTGATTTTTAGATCAGCAATATCTCCTTCATTCGGACTCCGATTCAGCCGATTTTTTTTTTGAAATCGGGTATTTTTTCACATAGAATCCAGATATGCAATTATATTTTGTAGATCTTGCACCAAAATGTACAGATCTGATCTGCAAACTCGACGCCCCCGAAATCCTGCAAAAAGTAAAAAAAAATTCTCCACTTTTGTGCCCAAGAAAGAGCTCCGATACCACTTGTTGTATATCTAACCCAAAAAGATATGAGAATATAAATAAACCCAAGAATAATAAGATCTAAATAGATAGAAATGCTTATTTATTATCAAACCCTTATGGTAGGGCAACACCATACATTCACTCCTTAAGGAAGGAGAACACTCCACAAGCCATATGCTTGTTCATACAATAGTTCTTCACAATATTTCTTGACATCTCTCCATGTGGAGTCTCTAGCCTCTATAATAGGCCTCATACATGTAATACCATGGGTCATTACCATGGTTCTCTCATACCATCGACTAATACCATGGGCCCATTACCTTATTACTAACTACTTGTGGTCCCTTACATGATATGGGTTAACCACCTTATTTATTACTATGGCCCATCCCATTATTACATTATTACCTTGGGCACCTCCCTTGGTACCCCATATTATCCCCCCTAGGTATATAACAACTACACTGAAGAGCACCCAAATAGAAGGTTGTCTGTTCTGCAGTGCACTACCTTTGTGCTTGGGCTGCGCTTGGTGAGTTTCCCAAGTTTGATTTAGCTGTTTGCTCCAAAATTTGACCTGTTTTTTGCATGGAAAGCATCCTAACTAAGCTTATGATTGTGTTTCAGGATTTCATTGGATTAGAATGTCGATTACATTACGAGAAAGAGAGCATGAATAACAAGACATGGTTTCCCTAAACAATCTGAGTACAGTTGAGGCCCTCAAAAACTGTGGGTTACTCAAATACTTCAAGTTGTTTGGAATGAAGCAGCAAACATAACTATTGCAGTTCCTTGTTCATGCATGGTATCCGACAGATCAAACTTTTCACATCAGGGACAAGATGTTCCCTATTACCATTGATGATATTTACTTTCTTATCTGACTGTCGAGGCGAGGTGCCCCCATCTCACTTTCTGGATTTGCCCATGGAGGTGAATCAGTGAGAGATTACATTCGACAGTTTTGTCGGCCAGGTACACAGTCTAGCAAGGATGGGAAAATAAACATTAGGGATGTAGGTGATTTGCCTTTGAGAACAATCCTCTTCACAATCACAAAATTGGTTGGTAGTGTGACACTACATTTGGCGAACAGATCATATATGCAGTATGCACTTGAGTGTCTAGAGCCAAAGGTATTCAATTAGTGCAAGGTTGTGCTTTCTTCACTGAAAGAAAAATTGACCAAGGTAAAAAGTGGTAAGATGAAGGATTTTTGCTATGGTTCAATCTTAATCACTTTTACCTTAGAGAGAGTCCCATTGATGCAACCACAACATGTATCACTAGGTGTAGCTGGTCCTAGAGATCCACATATGCAGAGGTGGGTCGAATTGATGGCATGACATGCGGGTCAGTCAACAAGCATTTTTTCCACTGCATTCTTTAGTTGGCTCAATTGACAACACCTTGTCATCGAGGAGCATCCATACTTGGGGATGGATTTCTGTGGAGATTCAGATTTGATTCTACCAGTTGGAGCACAAAGGGTGCTATAGGTAAATTGTCTGACCAAAGTGTTTTTTGATTATTCAAGTTTCTACATGTTTTTTTTTGTGTTTTTAATGTTTACAAGACTAAATTAAAATCATTCTCATGCATGCAGATGTGTGTACTGTTCACCTGTGGGACACCAACAGGGTGCAGGTGCGCCAACATGGAGAAACATTGGGAGAGCAGTTCTCCAGGACTTAGATTTGGCCGAGACCTTAGCAGAGTTCTAGGATCACATAAAGGGATTAACCCTTGGTATTCCAGATGTTCAGATCGAGGAGTTACCTATGAGGCTGCAACGCCACACTATTGGTGTTCCTAGCCACTGGGCGAGGCTTTTGCGCATTATAGCACAGGCTATGACCTGTTATCATGAGCACCACTAGATCTACTTAGGATGTTTCGCATGCATTTGTAGTTTTTTGGGTCAGATGACCAAACGTGTCTTGGACAGAAATTTTGTAAAAACTTTTAAAACACCTATCTATTCTACTTTCAGAGTTATCTATGGTTATGTGCAATCCTATTCAACTGATGATGTGAATTGAAAATATTACTTTTACATGTGTTGCAAATGTCTATTTAACACGTAATTCGTTAAAGAATCAGTTGATGTGTTAAAGTTTATGGAAATCTATTGATATTGAATGTATTCAAAACACCTTTCTAAAATACGAACTCTAAGGAACATACAAGAATTGTTGGGTTTCAGATGGTATACACACTTGTAAGTTGTAGTACAACGAGTTGTGAGTCCAGCCTAACAATGATTCGGTGAATGCCAAGTGAAATGGCATCAGAGAGAAGTTCGATCAACGTGTTATACTCAACGATGTTGTTCGTGGATTGACCGATACAAATCCCTTGAAAACTCACTAACTCACCACTTGGAGCGAAAATGACCCATGCTGCAGAAGATAGGTTCTGCATACTACGACTAACACCATCGGTGTAACCAACAAATGGTTCTGAAGATTCCGACATCTGCAACAAATGCAAAGCGGATTTCTAACCAGATAAAAAACTCTAAAAGACACACATTGACACACACACATGCAATGAAAGCATATATACAATGAGTTTTACTACACTCAATCAAGCATAGTAACATTTGAGGTACAGTCCGTTTTGAGGCTGCGACAATGGAATCCCATCATAATCTACTAACTCGTAGGCACCTTTTTCCAAAACACACTTGACAATATAAGGACCCATCCACATTGATTCAAATTTCCCTGCTCCAAGTTTATTGGCTTCCTGATCATAAAGCAAGACCAGGTCTCCTTCTGAGAAGATATGAGGCTTGACATTTATATCATATTGTGCCTTGATTTGTTTCTTATCCACTTCGTTAGCCAATGCGACATCACGAAGGGTTTCATCCAGATGGATTAGTTCCAAGAAACACTCTTCTTCTTCAGAAGTGTCAAGTAACAGGTCAATCGCGAGTTTGAGAGATGCAATTTCGCATTGTATCGGTAAGATTGCTTCCAAACCATGCACCAACTAATAAGGTTTGAATCCAGTTGCATTTCTCACCGAGGTTCGATATGCCCACAAGGCAGAGTGTAAGATTAAATGTCAGTTTCGTTTATGAACCCCTATCATTCTTTACAACATCCGCTTCAGGACTTTGTTGATGGCCTCAATTTGTCCATTCGCTTGCGGGTAATAAGGGGTAGAACTATCATGTGACAATCCTAACTTAGTAGTCAACTCAGCCATCATGTGATTGCGAAAATGCAACCCATGATCTGTAACTATGGCTTGTGGTACACAAAACCGAGCAACCACATGGTTAAAAAAGAAAAGAGCATCTATTTCACCACTATTGTTTAATGTTGGCATTGCCTTGGCCCATTTGGTAAAATAGTCAACGACGACTATAATATACCCATGCCCCCCCCCCGGCCACGGTGGGGTTACATGTCATGAAGTCAATGCCCCATTTGGCGAATGGTCCAACAACAACAACTGGATGCAATGGTGCAGGTGGTAATCTAGTTTTTCGGTCATAAATCTGGCATGCGTGACAGAGTCTGACGGAAATAATACAATCTTTGATTATAGTTGGCCAGAAGTAACCAGCACGGAGAATTCTCTGTGCGGTAGCATATCCAGATAAGTGTCCACCACAAGCACCTGAATGGAAATCATTCAATGCTTTCTCGGCTTCCTCATGTGTGAGGCACCTCTGTAAAATCGTATCGATACCACGACGATAAAGAGTGTCGCCAATGATTAGATAATCTTTGGCTTGGTATCAAATACGACGTTGTTGCGAGCGAGAGGTATCAAGCCAGAAAGTTTGGGTCTGGAGATAGATCAGTATATCTCCATCCCATGTGTCAGATGATGATATTAGAAACAAAGACTCATCCATACTTAAAATTAGTTCCATGGAGGAAGGGATGAGAGGATTTGATGCATCTTAACTCATTCCTCATCCATTTTCGAGCTCATAGGAGTTGATAAGTGAGGGAACCTTGTAGATGACTCCAAAAGATAAGAATATTCCGCAAACCCTATGTGAATTTCGCTCAATCTCGCCCAACACGGGTGAAAAGAGGCCTAAGTGCTCTATAGAGTACCCTGGCATGGACTCATCTACTCTACAGTGCACCCTTGCATGGGCCTACCTGTGCTGGTCCCTTTATAGGTAATTTCAGGATGTCTTCAAGTCATGAAACTGTCTGGGAAGGAGGCATTCAAAAGGGTGACTTGTTTAGGGCATGTAGCAACTAGAATTAGGGTTTGATGAGCCCTAAAACACTGATCTAGATGATGTGAGTGATGTGCCCAAATGGATCTGTAACAACTGCCCCTTAAAGCATGAAGCCGGAAAAATGCAAATGTCGAATGAAATGCTTTACAATGTGATGAGGAGGTTTCGAAGTGGAAGGTGACCTGCATCAATTACAATACATATATCATGATATTTTGATTTTTACATGAATCGCTGAGGGAAGGTATACCCATGCTCAACTTATAAACTTTCATTACATGCACATAAACAGTCGTCTACAGATATAGACCCATGATCGGAATGACTATAAATGTAAAGCCATTGTACATATGATTTAGTACTCTTGAAATCGCAGCCCGAATGGATGAAACTAGATTTCGGGTCTTCTATCTCATTCAATCGTTCACTCAAGTATGAGTCTAACCATGTGAATATGTGATCTAAAGTCAAACATGGGAAGACACCATCTGATTACCAACCAATGATGTAAGTTGTTAACAGACGCGAGAAAAATCATCGATAATGATAATGATCCTCAAGGTACTGCGGTACATTATGCATGGTGTGAATGGATGATTTGATGTCAAACACCATACAAAGTCTTTTGATCGAAGGCCATTGATGTCAACCTATCGCCGGAAGCGAGAAACCTACCATTGATGTATGCAAGCCTCAAGGTACTGGAAGGGTGTTTCTAAGTCAACTTCTTGGATAAAGTGCTAATGTTGAAAAGAAGCTACTCATCGCAGGAGAGCCTTGATGTATCCCACATCAACGAAACGAAACGAGTGTAATGATTTTGGAAACGGAATTGGACTAACTACACAAAGTTCAGGAATGGCGGTCATGAAAATGAAGGTTTATGGTATTGCAAAGGATGAATTTTGACTGGATGACTTCTCTTGAACATGTCAGCGACACTAAAATGAATTTGTAGCATTGACCCAAAACAAAGTGATGGATGGTATGACAGATCAATGGTATGATAACCATCAAGCTAATAACCCAACCCAAATAGTCATAGTGATGGAGTGAAAGTGTCATGTTCAAGAGCAACTTACGACCATAAAGTGGTTTTCCCCTTTTTCCCATTTTCCCTAGTCATTGCTGACTAGTACCTCCTTATTTTTTATCAAGCTTGAGAAGGATATCATATGCTTGTTGTATAATTCCACCCTTCGTGTGAATCCATTGCTATTTGATTTTTTAACGAGTCCAGCAAAGGTGAAACTCGGTCTTGTCTAGATGGACATGTTTGTCGCTATTTGATGTTTTAACGAGTTTAACGAAAAAGATGACTCGGTCCTTTTCATGTTTAGAGAGTTTGAAAAGGGACAAAAAGAAAACTCCACAAGTTATTTTTCATAGATTTATCTCTCAAGCCCGAAAAAGCGTAAAACAATACGAGAGAGATGTCGTTTCCAATTCGTTAATGAGATGAGAAGGAAAAGCTCTCGGCAGTCTTTTCATGTTTAGAGAGTCTGAAAAGAGCTTAAAGAGGACTTCAAGGGAGTTCCTTTTTCATTTTTAACAGAGCTCGAAAAAGAGATAAAAGTATGCTTTGTGGTCAAAGGTACAATTTACAATCGAGCATGTCGAATTCTGTAAGTCAGTTGTAAAACCTACTCAAAACACCACCAAATGGATTTAAATTACTTGTTTTATTGGAAAAAATAGGCAAATACTAATGTTTACTCAATTAATGAACATGAAATAAACATAAAATAAGTTTTTACCATGACATTTTTACCATTTGGAACTTACCATTCAGTTTTATGCTTTGGCTAGTTTTTTACTTCGAACTTCATCATTTGATTGTGAGAGATTCTATGGGCCATTTCTCATGTCGTCTAGACCAGGTAGGAGATCTACCCCTTCTCTTTCTTTTCAAGTCATTCTTTTGTCATTTCATGCAAGTTTTAGGGTTTTTTGGGGCCTCTGGGTTTTCATTTTCTCGCCCTTGGATCAGCGTAGGCTTTCACATCGAAAACTGGACTGAAGAGCACCCAGATAGAAGGTCGCCTATTCTACAATGCATTGTTTCTGTGCCTGGGTTGTGCTGGGCGAGTTTCCCAAGTTTGATTTAGTTGTTTGCTTCAAAATTTGACCTATTTTTTGCATGGAAAGTATCCTAACTAAGCTTATGATTGTGTTTCAGGCTTTCATCAGATCAAAATGTCGATTACATGGTGAGAAAGAGAGCATGAAGAACAAGACATGGTTGCCCTAAACAATCCGAGTACAGTTGAGGCCCTCAAAAATTGTGGGTTACTCAAATACTTCAAGTTGTCAGGAATGAGGCAAAAAATAGAACTATTACAGTTCCTTGTTCATGCATGGTATCCGACAGATCAGACTTTTCATATCAGGGACAAGGTGGCCCCTACTACCTTTGATGATATTTACTTTCTTACTGGACTGTCGAGGCGAGGTGCCCCCATCTAACTTTCTGGAATTTCCCGTGGAGGTGAATCAATGAGAGATTACATTCGACAGTTTTGTCAGCCAGGTACACAGTCTAGCAAGGATGGGAAAATAAACATTAGGGATGTAGGTGATTTCCCTTTGAGAATGATCCTCTTCACAATCACAAAATTGGCTGGCAATGTGACACTACATCTGGCGAATAGATCATATATGCAATCTGCACTTGAGTGTCTGGAGCCAAAGGTATTCAACTAGTGCGAGGTCATGCTTTCTTCACTGAAAGAACAACTGAGCAAGGTAAAAAGTGGTAAGACAAAGAATTTCTACTATGGTTCGATCTTAATCGCTTTTACCTTAGAGAGAATCCCATTGATGCAACCACAACATGTATCACTGGGTGTAGCTGGTCCTAGAGATCCACATATGCAGAGGTGGGTCCAATTGATGGCATGACATGCGGGTTAGTCAACAATCATTTTTTCCACTTCATTCTTCATTTGGCTCGATCGACAACACCTTGTCATCAAGGAGCATCCATACTCGGGGATGGATTTCTGTGGAGATCCAGATTTGATTCTACCAGTTGGAGCACAAAGGGTGCTATAGGTAAATTGTCTGACCGAAGAATTTTTTGATTTTTCAAGTTTCTAATGTTTCCAAGACTAAACTAAAATCATTCTTATGCATGCAGATGTGGGTACTGTTCGACTTGTGGGGCACCAACAGGGTGCAGCTGGGCCAGAGCGGAGAAACATTGGGAAAGCAATTCTCCAGGACTTAGATTTGGCCGAGACCTTGGCATAGTTGCAGGATCACATAGAGGGATTAACCCTTGGTATTCCAGATGTCCAGATCGAGGAGTTACCTATGAGGCTGCATCGCCATACTATTGGTGTTCCTAGCCGTTGGGCGAGGCTTTTGCGAATGATAGCACAGGCTGTGACCTGTTATCATGAGCACCACTAGATCTACTTAGGATGTTTCGCATGCATTTTGAGTTTTTTGGGTCAGATGACCAGACGTGTCTTGGACACAAATTTTGTAAAAACTTTTAAAACACCTATCTATTTTACTTTCAGAGTTATCTATGGTTATGTGCAATCCTATTCAACTGATGATGTGAATTGAAAATATTACTTTTACATGTGTCCCAAATGTCTATTTAACACATAATTCACTAGAGAATCAGTTAATGTGTTAAAGTTTTTGGAAAGTCATTTTGAATACATTCAATATCAACATATGCACATACAACCAATCAATCTTTAACAAGAACGAAGACTTTACGACAATTCTGTTTCAAAGGAAAATAAGACTTTTACGACACTTTCTTTCGAACAAATATTAATCAACTATATTCTAACTTTGACTATAGATCGATAATGACAAAGAAAACACTTAAGAAACATTAATCAATTAAGTCAAAATAGGGCTAGCAAAGGATATAGAAACTTGTTCTATGAGACATAACATTAATTGATCAATCAGCAAACAAACAAATAGAGAAAAGTTAACAAAACTCATTCCAAAGGTGGGAAATTGACCCTAGGAGGATCAATGCAGCCCTGAATGGGAGACAATGTGCTTCAGAGCACTATCCCTAAGCCAAGGGTGCTCTGCAATGCACTGTGTCCCTCACAATCCTGCGCTGGTGACAGTGAGCCATTTCAAAAGGCAATTTGACATAGTTTTGACCAAAATTCAATGCAAAAGAGCAGAAATACAATCAATGAACACAAGTAGGGTCTGCAAGAATGTCCTAGGAGGTGAATAAGTTACTAGGAAAGATGATCTTCCCTAGCGGAGTCACCAATTTGTTTTGGAGAATTTGGTATCTACGGATAAATACTAATTCCCTAGATAAGTAGTCATATCTAGAACAAGAGTTTAAAGAATTTTAGCCTTTTCCTATAAGCAATAGATAAGACAAAGAAGATTAGAAGACCTATTTGTAGTTCCACTTTCCTCTTGTTTCCTTTGTATCGATCTTGTTGCTCCTTCCCACACTCAACACGCTTGAGAAGTACCTATAAACACAAACAGAAGACAAAGAACCGATCAAAGAAAAAGATCTATTGAATACAAGTGAATGGAATCATATACATTTCACACATATAAGCATCATAAGACAATACAAACATATGGGAGAAAGGTTCAAATACTTTATTGAATAGAAGAAGGAATTACAACCATTGTGTCTAATTCAAAGTCATTCCTCCCACTTGGATCCCATCCACATCACATCAAAAGCATGAAAAACTTGTAGCATTACAATACTTGCTTCAAAGCCAATTCTCATAGCAACATTATCTCCTTACAATTCAACATAGTCCAGCCACTGATCACTTAGATGAGTGGTCAATTTATAGGGAGATGAAGGAGGTTTTGTCATAAATGGTGGTATTGAATGGCCTTCCATACTTAGAATTAGTTCCATGGAGGAAGGGATGAGAGGATAGGATGCATCTTAACTCATTCCTCATCCATTTTTGAGCTCATAGGAGTTGATAAGTGAGGGAACCTTCTAGATAACTCCAAAAGATAAGAATATTCCCCAAACCCTATGTGAATTTTGCTCAATCTCGCCCAACGTAGGTGAAAGGAGGCCTAAGTGCCTTGTAGAGCACCCTGGCATGGACTCAACTGCTCTGCAGTGCACCCTTACATGGGCCTACCTTGGTCCCTTTAGAGGTCATTTCAGGATGTCTTCAAGTCATGAAACTGTCTGGGAAGGAGACATTCAAAAGGGTGACTTGTTTAGGGCATGTAGCAACTATAATTAGGGTTCGATGAGCCCTAAAACACTGATATGGATGATGGGAGTGATGTGCCCAAATGGATCTATAATACACGAGACCACAGTCGGGGGGCCAAGGGCTAGGCCTTAGCCCATCCCACGACCATGGCCAAGCCACAACACCTGACAGAGCCCAATTGCAAAGAATCAATGCTTGATCGAGTGGAAGATGGTGGGGGCTAGCCCCAAGGCATATGGTGCCATATAACCATGGGTGCAACAGAACTATTAGAGAGGGTCCAACCCCGAGTTGTATGACTTCCCATGTAACCACAAATGTGGAGAACCGATAGGGGCCAGCCCATGGTCATATGCAGGACCATAGAACCAGGAGTGCGCGCCTAGCTGGGTGCTAGCAACAACCCCAGAAAATCAACCCCCTATGTGGTCTTATGGTCGCCATATGACCACAAAATTCAGAACCAGGGGCTTGATGGCATTGTTAATCAATCGTCCTACAAATTCACCTGCCGAGCGAGAATGTAGGCCAATTTTGCATGCCGTTTTCGCATTTGGCACGCTTCAACCAGGTTTAGATCGAATTGGAGGATGATTGGCTACAAGATTTGGGAAAATGAAGAAACAATCATAACTTTCTCAATTTTTGGCCTAATGAGGTGCAAAAAGAACCAAAATGGGGGTTTTTAACTGTGTTGGATCCATTGGAGACATTAGTTCTGATGTTGGACATTTATAAAGCATGTAAACACACTTTTGAGTATTTTTAATGAAAGAGGGCTTGCATTGGAAGATGGACCGGGAGATGTAGTCCAAGAGAGGGGTGAACTCCTTTATCATGCTTTGTGTTATGTGTTTCAAATATGCTTATTTGCCTCTGTTTGGCTGTAAAATTTGGCTAAAATTTACTTGTTTATGTGTTTAGTAAGTTGATCCTCTACCCAAAACACATATAAATTTAACTTGCAAATTGTCAAAAATATTCAAGTTTACACATATAGATCACCGTGATCCCTGAATTCCACTACCCATATGGAAAAATTGATTGCACCATTGCGATCCCTACAAAATTCTGGCTAAAATGAGTATAAAGTTGGGCAAATTCTGACACTATCAATTTTGGCTGTGCAAGGAATCTTTCAGATTCCTCACAATATCAAAAGAATATTTTATTAGAATATTCCTACAAAATATTCCATCTCAAAACTTATGCAGCAGGGTTACACCATCTCGGTTTTGTCCTGTTTGAGTTCCACACCTCGCTTATGGCTCTACGGCCCTACCCCTAGTCTGTTAAGAAAACAAGTGAGTTTTAATACTTAAGAGTTGGTAGAGTTACCAGTGACCACCCCTAAGGCATATTAATTGGTTGCTAAAATAAACAGGAAGAGGTCTTGGGGTCAAACTCACTGGCCTCCCCCATGTTGTATTTTTATAACACACTGTCGACACACATTTGTTGTCACTGTCGTAGCAGTCGGTTGACTTGGCTATGTAAGCCCCCACGCCACCATAACTTTAAATTGATAACACCTATCATGTATTAAGTTAAGCACCGACGCTGTGGGCTATATACAACATGCCATTACCAAACCATTTTATATACAGTTATAAACCATATAACATATAACAATGTTGTCGAATATGACGTTGTTCAACGTTTTAAAACCATTGTTTGGAATGGTCAGACAGCTGCTAATTGTTATATAAACTGTTGGGACCCATTGTAACTTTTCGTTGGCAGCATAAACCCATTCACCAATGTAAACCGCTCGAAGTAACTGTTTGTTAGCATATGGTTTGGGGCCCTTTATGTAAATGGACACCAGTTATATATTTTTGTTGATTATCGGATGTGGTCAATATTAAACATCGCCACCGTATAATTAAAAAAAATGTCGACCATTTGAACACCTTGACCGCTGATAAATTGTTTGTGATATGACTCAGACTATCGAGTCGTTAACAAAACTCGTCGTCTATTATAAGTGTTGGGTTGGGGTTGGTAGGGATGCAAAGTTTGGTGGCCTGCCAACCAAATTTTAAATTCAATCCAACGTTTAAAAATTGCCTGCTAATTTTAACTGTGGGTCTACTGTTCGTTAACTTTGTGTTTTATTAGGCCCTTTTGGCCATTCTTGGGGTGCCACATGGCACTATCCCATTGTGCCACATGGAAGCATCCCATTGGTCCATATCAACTGCCACTAGCTGTAGCGGGGGTTGCCATATTTGGTGGTTTCACCAAATGTAGCAGTTTTGCTACATTTATCTAGTGGTATGCTAAATTTAGCCGAAATCAACAAAACTTAGTCGAACTGCCAACTTTGACACTGCTTCAATTTAATTGGCCCTCTACTAAACCTGTCCTTTAGCCCAGTTTTCACTGGGCTTAACTTCCATATACGAAGTTAGATTGAGGCGTCATCTATGTTGTTGGAATCCTAGTGACGAGCTCTTCAATCTTATGCTAGTTTCGTTGGGATTTGAAGACTTCGATTTTTGGGCATTTGGGGATCCTATTAGGCCATGAGTAACTCCAAATGAAATTGTTGTTTTGCATTAAGAGAAATCTTGGATATATATAAGGAGAGGAAGACTATTGGGTTTCATCTCCCAATGTCTCTTCGTCTTCCAACTTCTTTTATTTTTCTATTTACAATATTTGCATAGGTTTTCGTAATCCCAAAGATTAGGTGTCAACATTTCCCTGCTTAATCTGAACGGATGTTGGTGATTCCAAGCATTATTTTGAATCTTTTAAATGTTTCCCTTCCAAGTGCTTTGGTGATAGTGTATGCAATCTACTCATTTGTGGAACAATGTTGTAGGTGGATTGTTTTTGCCTTAACATGATGTCGAATCATATGGTATTTTATATCGATGTGCTTTGTTTGATCATGGAACTTTAGGTTCTTAGCCAAATTTACTGCAGAAGTGTTTTCAATCAAAATAGGTGTGTTGCCAATTTTCTTTGTTGCTTTAACTGCTACCACATATTCAACCTTAGTTATGGAATCTGTTGGAACTGATTGTCAGCGTGACCTCTAGGAGACAACTCCTGATCTAAGACTCATACATAACTTGAAGTAGATACCATAGTTTCTTTTTCTCCATCAAAATATGAATTAGAATATCCAATCTAGCTAATTTTACCCAACTATGTATACTTGAGTTTAAAGCCTTGAGTTCCCTTCAAGTACTTTAGAACTCTTTTTGCAACAGACGATGACCCTCACAAGGCTTTTGCATAAATCTAGAGAGGATTCCAACAACAAATGAAATGTCTGATATGGTAGGAGTCAGGTAGTTGAGACTTCCTACGAGTTGTTTGTACTTTGTTTCATCCTCAAATTCTTTTCCTTTAGTGGATGTGAGCTTTAAATTATATTCCATTGCAGTAGTTATAGGATTGCACTGAGCCATGCCAAACCTGTTCAACAAATCTCCAATGTACTTCTTCTAAGTGAGGAATATAAACTTTGGATGTTGGGTTACTTTAATACCAAGATAGTAGTGAACATAGCCCAAATCTGTGATTTCAAAACCTTTCCTTAGTTCCTTATTTATGGTTGCAATGTAGTCCTCATTGTTCCCTATCATCAAAAGATCATCTGCATACACCACAAGACACATAACTATTTTGCCAAATTTATTGACAAACAAAGTTGCATCATCAAGATCATAATGTTTTAAATTGAGTTTCAGAAGATTCTTAGTCAATTTCTCGTACCAGGCTCGCGATGCTTGCTTGAGGCCATATAAGGATTTCATAAGCTTGCATACTTTGTGTTCCTGACCCTTCACAACAAATCCTTTTGGTTCTAAACATTCTCTTTGAAAACTCCATTCAAGAAAGAAATTTTTACATCCATTTGATGGACTTTGAAAGCGTTCTGAGCTGCCAAGGCAAAGAGTGTCCATATGGTATCCCATTTTGTTGTGGGGGCAAAAGTCCCCTCATAATCGACCCCTTCCTTCTATGCAAAACCTTTTGTCACAAGCCTGACTTTATGCTTGTCAAGTAATCCATCTGCTTTATGCTTGTTTTTGAAGACCCACTTGCAGCCAATTAGTTTAATTCCCAATGGAGGATCAACCAACTTCCAGGTGCCATTTCTTATCAAAGCATCATATTCTTTCTGCATCACTTCTTTCCATTCATCATGAGAAGTGGCTTTGTTGGGATCTGAATATGTCATATCATTCAATACATAAATTCACCATTCATAAGTCATATTCCTGCACTTATGACACTTTCCATAACAATTATACCACCAACTTCAACTAAATGTATCTCTTTTACCTTGTGGTTAATTATGATGGATTTCTTATATTTTTAATGATTAAAAGTGTCTTTAATATGGTTTTATCAATGATGGTTTAATAATGTGGTAATGTGGCCAAGAAGCATGTACAATTATGAAAATTTCTATTTCTTTATCAACGTAGTAATAGTTTGGCAGTTCAATACTTAGTTCGATACCAGTTCAACTATTCGGTACTTAATTTTGTACTTGCACAAATGGAGGGAAAAAAAGTCAACATTATAAAATATGTTTTTCTTTCTCAAAGCATCACATATTAGGTGCCACATGGGCTTAATACGCTGGTACAAGACTTGGAATACACCCATCTTACATGTGTGGGATCCTAGCACATGATTTAAGCTAGAGCCAAAAATAGGAAATAGTTTTGAAATTGCCATGTTTTGCCTCAATTTCCGTGCATATGGTGGCGAATCTCAAGAATATCGAAAATGAGTTTTTATACAACATAGCAATCTACTAATATATCAAATCGTTTCCAAAAATTCCATATGGTTTAAAAGTTAAACCTAGTTCTTCGAAGCACATTTGTATAAAATTTCTGAAAAACCTAGATTGGCAAAAGAATTTAAGCAACCAAATTTACGCACGATTTTCGAGGGCATGAAATTGAATCAAGAAATTCCAAGAGAGGTTTTTGTTGATAATATGAAAATTTAGGCTCCATAGAAACAACTCCTCAAAATACATCATGGTCGAGAAGATATGGCTCGTTCTTTAACACCAATTTGTATAAAATTAAACAAAAATCAGATTTTTGAGATTTTCCTTTGAGGTTGTAAATTCGTTTTCTGAGTTTAGGGGATTGGATATTATAATTCTTCAATGGATTTTATGTATAAATAAAGCCTCAAAGGGCATAGAGAAGGAGGAGAGAACACAAGGAGGAATTTGTCATTATTTTGAGTTGATATTTTGTAATAAACCTTTGTTTGTAAGAAGAAGAGAAATTGTTGCAATGAAGATTAATTATTGAAGTTTGAGCATCTTGTTGATTTGAATTAGTTTTTGGGCATGTTTCCAAGTCGGGAAGGACCCTCGATTCAGGTAACACACTGGTTTTTATTTATAGAGTAGGGTAATATTTAGTTTTTATTGATTGTAGATTTTACTTGATGTTTTTTTTTTTTTTTCAAATTTTCATTAGATTTGTATTTCACATAGTATGAGATTTATTGATCTATTTTCAAATCTGTTAAGTAGAATATATTATGATTAAATTTGAATTGATTTTCTCAAGCTTAAGAGTCAAGCAACCTAAAATTTGGTTTTTTAATACGTTTTGGTACCCATAATTTTAATCTACAGAATTTCAATACTTAATTCGATACTCGATTTGGTACTTAATTTGGTACCAATGTTTAGAATTTTAATTTACATAATTTCTGTACTTAGTTCGGTACCAGAAACCAAATTCTACATTCAAATAATGAATAATATGTATTTTATAGTTTAGGGTTCTTTAATTGATCAAGAGCTTTGAAGATACTCGGTAAAAGAGTCCTACAACAAATAAGAACCTACAATATATCATGATGACTATAAGATTGCTTAACATTTATTTTTGATAGTTTATTAATGCATTTCTTGTAGTTTATTGCCTTGTTTTCTTTATTTTCCTTGCACGCTTTTGCTTATAGTTATCGACATTTACTTTTCTACATGTTTAATGAATTTTTGTATGCAACACTATAGGATTAGAACCACTCAAGTCTCAAGACTTAATAAGCTAATAAATAAAACTACATGAAAATTGTATGTCCGTAATTAATCATTAGTGGTTAATTCTTTCTAGTATTAGTTGTTAGCATAGGTTAGAATAGGCTTTGATACTGCATTTCCTGTGCTTGCATCTCTAAGCCTTATGATACCAGATTTGATAATTAAATGTTGGAATTAGAATACATATAATTCCACCAATTTTTTTGGCACTATTGTCGGGGAGGTGCTAAAGGGATTAGAGCATAGTTGTTTTCACAAAGTTTTTTTTGTTTTTTGTTTTTTGTTTTTGTTTTTGTTTTGTTGTTTTTGTTTTTGTTTTGTTTTTGCATGATTTTAGTTAAAGTGATAACTTGGGGGCATAGATAAAACAATGAGACAATAGGTAAGAACCCGCACATCCACTTTGGTGAGGTTGCTCCAAAGCCTTGTTGTTTCCTTCTTTTTCTTTACAAGTGTGTTTTACTTTAAATTATTTGATGAAAAGAAGAGAAGCCTAGCTTGTGTGAACATATAACTTGGTTACAACAGGGTCTTAGTAGCATGGTGGTGCTTCGAGTACATGATTGGTTTGCTTGAATTTGTTTTAAGTGTGTTTCTTTCTTAATTCTTTAGGATTTTTAATAAGGAACTCCAAACATTAATCCATGTGTAGGACAAGGATTAGAAATTAGAAAAGCAGTACTCAAGGATGATCAAGATTTTGGGATAACTCACTCAAATCCTAGCAGTAGTTGGGTTCTTTGATTCACAAGAAGAACAAATCTTGACAGTAGTCAAGAACTTATATGCCTCTCCAGAAGTGATAGAAGAACAACAAATCCATGAATCACATCCATAGAGAGATCTTCACCCTTGCAATTTTTTCGAAAAAACTAAAGAATCATGGACCAGATCCCATGGAGAGAAACCATTAGAACTTGAGAATGAAGAATTTTTTACATGCCTATCTATGGATCCTCTAAGCACACGAGAGTATAGTTATCTCATAATAGAAGATCTGCATGGCATGGTAAAGTAGGATATGCTAAATGAGCCAAATAAAGAGGTAAACCAAGAGCATTTTGATTTTGTTAAATGTTTGTTTCAAGCAACTATAAGACCATATTGGTCCTTCTTCCTTGCTTACTTCTTGACATCATCATTAAAACGCATAGTTCTTCATACTTAGGTATGCATTGAAAATTATATTTTAAACTTGAATATGAATGTATTTTTATACCTGCTACGCACATGGCTACATTGGAAATACTCCTATACTTGAGGAGAGGAATTTATTTTTCTCAAGTAGAGTAGGATAATAAATAAATAAATAATGTTGCATATAGTTAGTTTAGTTCTAAAATATAACGCAACATCTTTTTCATTTTTTTTTTTTGTATAAGTGGGAATGTTAATAATTAGAAAAATGACAACTAGTTGAAAATGAGAGATCTATGTTCCTATTGCATAATTTTGTTGATGTCTCTTTGAACTGCATATTATTTTAATGAAGATTTCCACTCAGTCACATTTCCAACTACATCATGATCAACTATTACTTTGCTTACCTACTTATTATTTTTAGTTAGATTTGTTTATTGTTTTTCTTTTCAATAAAGTAAGCTATGATAACTTTATTTGGAATTCTGTGCGAAGGTAATCTCCTTGATAATGACCTCTTTGTTCATAGTTCATATCAACTGTCTGGTACCTTGTTTCAATTAATCAGTACCCATAATTTTGGTACCAATTTGCTATTTTGCAAGACAAGTGAGATTCAAGGATCTTATTCGGTTGGGATGCTTAAATACCATAAGAATATTGGTACTCAAAAGTGGAAAAGACATCTTCTCAACGGAATGGAAAACTTGGGGGAGTATTTGATGATATCTTTTGTTTCTTCCTTAAGTTGTTAAAAATGATGCATTCATGCTTTATCATTACTTATATGTTTTAAGACCGCAATTTCACAAAGATGATTGAATAAGCAATAATTTTCATAAAAGTTTAATTGAATGATAATTTCAAACTATTCATAGTCGATGTACCTTTTCTGCTCTAGAATTTCATTTTTCTTATTCATATAAATTTATGATTATCAATACAAAACAATTGCTCAAAATATAGTTATGAAAACATACTAAGGGAATTATAACAAAGTTAAGAGGTCCATACAATGATACCGATGAAAAAGAAACTTGAATACTATAACCATAACACTAAAGCATGATATTCGAGCATCTTTATTAAAACCTGCTGAAGAGATATTGAAGCCTTTACTCATAGTGGAACACTACTTTAAAAGCGAAAGCATACATGAAAACTATGATTGGTAAGACTTTAGGTGTCTTTTGGTTATTCTTTGGATCATCCATCTCACATTAAAATGGATCATTCATGCTATGTCCTTTGAGTACTTATAAGTAACTTATGCGTCTAAGACATTATGCAAGTAATCTAAGTCACTTTGAGAGGTGTCATCTTATGCCTTTAAGGGGCTTTCTGAAGCCGCTCCCCCATCTACCAATTGCAAAATCAATATCCATAATATAAAACTAAAATGGTAGGAAACATGGGACTAGAGCCTTTAGAGTGAAATAGGTTTAAGAGTTTAACTCGTTGAGGCTATGGGCGCTTACTGGCAGTGGGTACTGACTTGTGATATCACTGGGAAAACCCATTGGGGCTATGAACTCTCACATGAAATGGGCAATTCTGCTTAAAGAAGTGTCAACCAAACCAGGGCTTTTGTCTATACGTATGATGGTTACTCTATAGTGTTACAATCAAAAGGAAGCATGTGTGGATGAAGTCAAGGGAAAAACAGACTCCATAAATTTGCTGCTAAAGAATGGCCTTAATGTAACCTTGAGTCCTCTATCATTGGTTTTTCATACTATATCTAAGATTTTTTTACCTTAGAAGTGGGGCCTATGATCACATGGAATTAAAAAAACTCAACTGCAAAGCTTATTTGTAATACTTGGATGGCTATAAGACTTTGGGATTTGGTTAGTGATGACTAATTTTTCATTAATTCATCATTTGTTGTGATCATAAAAAAGCCTCCTACCTACAAAGAAGGAGAGCCCCTTAAATTTCTTTTCTTGAGCATAAGACTGTTAAGGATTGATGAAATCATATTTAATGAGTGATTTGGAATTTCTTTTATGCTTGGTATTAGTTTAGCATCATTTTAATAAATATGAGATGACTTATTTTTTTTTCTTTTCAGTATTCATCTTGTTAGCTCCATTATTTTGTTTTTCAGGTTCCTTTGTATTAGTGCCATCTCAACAACCCTCCTCACTTCTTCGGTACCTCTCACCTTGTTTGCATGAGAACATGCAAAACCTCAATCATGGTGGAGTGGTTGTTGGGACCTTTTCAACATTTTCAGTTCATTCTCTTTAGCATATCATATCAACATTAATCATTTCACACTCTCAGCCTTACTTTGCCTCATCTTCAACACCATACAACTTCCATTGCAACTTGTAGTACATATCAAAATTCAAAAGGTATACTTGAGGTAAAACATGTTTAAAGGCTCTGAAATCAATAAAATTTAAATAAAATTGATGATTAACCACTTCCTATTCCATAAATCTTCACCTTTCTTAAAACATCATTAAACCCCCCATTTGCCAATCCACCAATGCATATTCTAGTAAGACCATAAGAATGATTATAGTACATGAATATCTATAGTGTCTTCTCCTTGTACATCATAAAGCATTCACGAAATCATCATCTGAATGCTCTTGATAAAAGGATGAATTCATTGTTTCTTATTTGAGAAAAGAACCACAAAATGAGTAATGGTCTTACAAGTTTCCAAGTCCATATTTATTTAGCCATTATCTTCATTGTCACCTCATATCATCCACCATCCCTTCCTAGTTCATATTTTGTTTGTCCTCAATTTGTGCTACCTTGTTGTGAAACATATCAATTCTATGATGGTATGACAATTCACCTTTAATCACCTGCACCAAGAAATAATGTCATAAGCGGGGATTTTGTTTGCATGAGGGCATGCAAAATCTTAGGCATGGGGGAATGTTGTGCTCTAAATATGTCATATCATTTAGTATATAAAGTCTCCATTCATAAGTCATATTCCCAAATTTATGACACTTCCCATAACAATTATACCACCAACTTCTGCTAAATGTACCTCGTTTACCTTGTGGTAAATTATGATGGATTTCTTATCTTTTTAATGATTAAACATGTCTTTAATATTGTTTTATCAATGACGATTTATTAATGTTGTTATGTGGCCAAGAAGCATGTTCAAGTATGAAAATTTATATTTCTCTACCAGCTTAGTATTGGCAGTTCAGTACTTGGTTCAGTACCACTTCAACTAGTTCAATACTTAATTTTGCACTTGCACGAATGGAGAAAAAAAAGGTCGAAATTATAAAATATGTTTTTCTTTCTCAAAGCATGACATATTAGGTTTAAGATGGATTTACTATGCTGGTACAATACTTGGAATATACCCAACTCACACGTGTGGGATCCTAGCACATGATTTAAGCTAGAGCCAAAAATTGGTAACATTTTTGAAACTGCCATGTTCTGCCTCGATTTTCATGCATATGGTGGCGAATATCAAGAATCTGGAAAATGGTCTTTGTAAAACATAACAATATAATTATATATCAAATCATTTCCAAAAATTCCATACGGTTTAAAAGTTACCGCTAGTTCTTTGAAGTAGATTTGTATAATGTTTTTGAAAAAACCTAGATTGGCAAAAGTATCTAAACAACCAACTTCATGCACGATTTTCGAGGCCATGGAATTGAATCAGGGAATAAAAAGAGAGGTTTTTGTTAATAATATGAAAAATTAGGCTCCATAGAAATAGATACTCAAAATACATTATGTTCAAGAAGATATGGCTGGTTCTTTAACACCAATTTGTATAAAATTACACAAAAATTAGATTTTTGAGATTTCCCGTTAAAGTTGTAAATTCATTTTCTGAGTTTAGGGGATTGGATCTTATCCTTCCTTAATGGATTTTATGTATAAATAAATCCTCAAATGACAGATAGAAGGAGGAGAGAACGCAAGGAGGAATTTGTCATTATTTTGAGTTAGTATTTTGTAATAAACCTTTGTTTGTAAGAAAAAGAGAAATTGTTGCAATGAAAATTAATTATTGAAGTTTGAGCATCTTGTTCATTTGAATTAGTTTTTGGGAACATTGTTAGGTCAGGAAGGGCTCCTCGATTCAAGTAACACGCCAATTTTTATTCATAGAGTAGGGTAATACTTAATTTTTATTGATTGTAGATTTCACTTGATGTTTCTTTTCAATTTTTCATTAGATTTGTATTTCACACAGTATGAGATTTATTCCTCTATTTTCAGATCTGTTAAGTATAATACATTTGGATCAAGTTTGAATTGATTTTCTCAGACTTAAGAGTCAAGAAAAATAAAATTTAGTTTTTTTTATACGTTTTGGTACCCATAATTTTAATTTACAGATTTCCAGTACTTAATTTGGTACCTAATTCAACATTTAATTTGGTACCAATGTTCAAAATTTTAATTTACAGAATTTTGATACATAATTCGGTACCAGAAACCAAATTCTACATCTGAATAATGAATAATCTGTGGTTTATAGTTTAGGATTATTTAATTGATTAAGATCTTTGAAGTCACTTGGTAAAAGAGTCCTACAACAAATAAGAACCTACAATATATCATTATGAATCTAAGCTTGCTTAGCATTTATTTTTGATATTTTATTAATACATTTCTTGTAGTTTATTGCCTTGTTTTCTTTATGTGCCTCAAACTCTTTTGCTTATAGTTGTCGGCATTTACTTTTCTACAATATGTTTAATGAATTTTTGTATGCAACACTATAAGATTAGAACCACTAAAGTTTCAAGGCCTAATAAGTTACATAAATAAAACCACGTGAAAATTGTTTATTAGTGATTATGAAAATTTGTTATTTGGAACCCGATAAGCATTAGAGCCCCATAGTCCAGTGACAAGTTATGATACTTAGTGGTTAATTATTTCTAGTATTAGTTGTTAGCATAGGTTAGAATAGGCTCTAATCCTGCATTTCCTTTGTTTGCATCTCTAATTCTTATGATCCTTGATTCAATAATTAAATGTTGGAATTAGAATACATATAATTCCACCAGACGACTTCTTTGAAGGAAGTTGGTTCGAAATATGTAGACAAATTCAGTTCAAAACATGAGAAACATCCATATCAATAGGTGAATTAGGATTGTCTACATCACCTTCATTCTATCTGGTTGAGATTCTTGTTCTTGTCTTTCTAACCTCATCAGGATGAACAATTTCAAGTGTCTTTGTCAGCCGTTTTGGCAGACCTTTTTAAGATGGTCCTGGCTACTTAGTTGATTCAGATGGGGTTGAATAAAGATTTAGCCTCCCAATTTTGCCAGTCACATCACTCAAAGTATCATCTTGATTAGTGGTTGGAGCTTCATGTAGGGGAGAGAGTGCTTAAGAAGAAGATTCCACAGATTGATCCAATATAGGGATTCCCCCTTCAAGATGTGGAATCTCATTATCAAACTATTGAAAAGACTTTGCATGTTTGAATCTATCCAAGTGATCAAGTTTCCACTCAACAACATTGTTAGTCTTGGAAGATTCAAGAAAAATCACATCTATAGATAATTATAAACTTCTTATTCACTTCATCATAGAGACGATATGCTTTGGAGGTATTTGAGTTCCCTGAGAAGATACATTTGTGACTCCTTGCACTGAGTTTGTTTATTTATTCCTTAGGTATCAAGGCATAACAGGTGGAACCAAAAACCTTGAGATGTCTCACTGAAGGAATGTGGCCATACCATACTTCATAGGGAGTCTTGTTTTTGATAGCATGAGATAGGCACCTATTCTTTATTTACACAACACATAGAATTGCATCAGCCCAAAACATTAGCTTAACATTCTTTAAAAACATCATGGAACATACCATATTCAAGATTGTCATGTTCATTCTTTCAGCTACTTTGTTCTATTGGGGATTATAAGGCATGGTTGTTTGATGTTTGATCCCATGCTAGTGAAGATAGTTTTAAAATTCATTTGAGTATATTATTTTCCATTATCAGTACAAATACAGCCAATATGAGATTGTGCATCATTTTCAATCCATGCATGAAAGTTATTGAATGTTTCAAAAGCTTCAGATTTGATGTTCAATAAATAAACTCAACACATTCTAGTGTAGTCATCAATAAATGTCATCATATATATTACCATTTGCAGAAGGAATAGACATTGGGCCACATAAATTAGAATGAATGAGTTCAAGTTTTCTATGTGCTTTGGAATGAGAATCATGAAAAGACTATTTGTTGTGCTTTCCTAAAATACAAGCATCACATTGCTTAAGTTTTCTAGGAATAGTTGGAAAACCAAAAACACCTTTTTTCTTCAACAAACGAAGGTTTTCATTGTTCAAGTGTCCAAATGTAGCATGCCATAAAAGACCTAATGGAAGTGTACCTTCATCATAGTGAGAATTGTATGAGAAGTTATGTGCATGAGCAGAGGTTCCTTGCAACTTCATAAGTATTTCTTCTTCTATCCTAGGCATGCCAAGTGAGTGATATGATGCTTTTCTGAGCTCAACCTTGTCATCAAATATATGAATGGAGTGTCCTTACTTTCATATGTGGACCAAAGACAATAATTTTCTCCTCAGCTTCGGGAGGTATATAACATCATGTACAAGAAAGTCTGGAAGACCAAGCGATTTGAGCCTGATGGTGCCAAGCCCTAATGGCTTGAGTTTTGACTTGTATGCAAAATATACTGCTCCATCAACATTGTTAGTGAATTCTTCAAATAAATCTCTTGTGAAAGTCATGTGGTAAGTTTCTCTTGAATCAAGCAGCCAAGAATATTTCCTTGAAGCAAATGAAGGATTGAATAAGGCTTTAGCTACTCCAATGTTGCAATATGCTACAACATAATGAGTGGACTCGGGTGCTTTAACTTTCCATTTACCTAGTGTTTTACCTTTTTATTCATTTCTTTCCTACGCAATTTTGTCCCAAGGCAACTTACATGTGGAAGCATCATGTCCATTTTTGTGACACCGTATGCAATGAAGATAAGACATTTCTCCTTAGAAATGTTTTTCCCCCTGCCTCTAAAATTCTTCCTTCCTTTGCCTCTTGGACCACCTCTTCCTCTAGAAGAATCTTCTGCATGATTATTTTCTTTCTATGAAAGGCACACAAATTCTTCAAAAGATTGAGGAGTTGTCTTTTTCTCAAAAGGCTTCTCTCTTTCAAAAAACGTCTTCTCAAGGGAGTAAAAAAAAAATCTCCTTAAGTTTTCTAATTTCTTGCAACGACTTAAGATAATGTGAATAGGTGGGATATAATGCCTTGACATAGGCTATGAGAGGAATATCTATTCCAACACCATTGGATTTTATGTCATGCATAATGGATCTTACTTCTGATGCTAAGGCAATAGGGTCATCATTTTTCAACTCAACATTAAACAACTTGATCATCAATTGAACAACTCCAAGTTCATAGTGTGAGTCATATAATTCCTTCAACTTCTTTAAAGCTTCAAAGGCATTTGAAAATGGTGAAATATGATGACTCACCTCTTCATTTACTGACGCTGCAATGAAGGCATAGTCCTTATGTTCTTGTTTTCCCAGATGGCAAGATCCTTGTCTGAAGTAGGATTTTCAGGTGCATTGTCTCCTTCTCCTTCACAAACCCCTTTCCACAACTCATTAAAAATCAAGGTATGTTTTATCTTCCAAGACCACTTATGATAGTTCTCTTTTCCAGAGAGAACTACTCCCACAACTGAGATTAATGAATGCATCATCAAAAGAGACTATAATTGTAGTCTTACTTTCTGCTTTCTACAAAAAATGATTTAATATACAAAATGCAAAGCTTTAAATATATGCATAAATTCTATGCATATAAAATATCAACACTCCTAATATGTTAGCATTCACCTTTCAATGACATATGATATATACTCCATACATACTCATATCACTCCATAAAATATATATGCCATGAACATAAAAACTTAAGCTCACACAGTAATACCAAACCTTTTTAGAACCACTCAACACACTTTATATGTCACTTCATGCATACCACTCATACCAAATATTCCTTTTAAACACGTGGCTTTTAAAAAGGAATGAATGCTCATATATGCCTTATTTATAAAATCTTTTAATACTTGTATGAAGAATGAATTACGACCTTAACAATATACGAAAGAAACGTGGTTCTCGACCCTTATACAAAAAAAAAATCAACGCATTATTCACCATATGCCATAATCCACTTAAAAAACATTGAACCATACCATTCGGCCTTCAAGAAACTATTCGATGTAGTTCACAAACTTTACACAGTTCAACGACCACAGCTCAACATAGGACATACAATTTCATATCACAGTTCAATGCACAACCAAGCACCAAATGCCATATGCAACATTCCACGCATAGAATGAACTACGACCATAAAAAAATATTCAACAACTCGCATGCTAGTCTGTCTGTAGATGAGGTATCTAGTCCAAGTTTTGACTTGTCACGATGCATACCACTAAAACACACATACAATCTTCAAACTACTTGCAATAATATCAGGCAACGTTCAATCCACAACCCAGTTACCGGGAAGAACTAGAGTTTCAACTAGTGTTCAAACCAATGTACAAAATATGACCATTTCCAACAATGACCACAACACTTGTTCGCAAGATTCAACACCCATAGTTTACTGTCCATAAAACATATGTCTCGAATGAAGCATATCAACTCCTCCAAATGCACTGATTTCCTGGGTTTTGTGTAGTTTGCAATTTGAGTGAAAACTAAAAATGGAATCTAAAACTAAATTTGAGTGGACAGTGGGCAGGGCAGACTTTTAATGGTGGGAAATAGGACTTACAAGGGCAAAAAAACTATTTTTGGGAGTTGGCTTTGATACCATGTCAGGCCAGGGGTAACTCTGAATGAAATTTTTGTTTTTCATTAAGAGAAAACTTGGACAGATACAAGGAGAGGGATATTATTGGGTTTCATCTCCCAATCTCTCTTCGTCTTCCAACTTATTTTATTTTTATATTTACAATATTTACGTAGGTTTTCCTAATCCCGAATATTATGTTTCAATTGATCCACCTAGATCATTCCTCCCAACTAAAGGACTTTTGGTCCTCTAAAAGTATAAACAATACTACATCTCGATCTGCATAATAAATTTCTCTGAAAGGCCACACTTTATTCTACTTCACCTTTGTACTTTAGAGCCTAAAGTGATGGAATTGACACCTGTATCCATATGCAAATTTGTAGCTGCTAATACTTGTACAATTTGGAAGATTCCAAACAAGACCATAATTACCAAGAGTTTATAACACATTCATGGTCAAGCTTACATAAGAAATCATACCCTTTTCTATCTAATGACCAAAATATCACTATGATGCATATACAAGTGATGTTATACTCTTCATCACTTTTACAACAATTTCGCAACATGTCATTCACAATGGGAGCCATGCCAAACTACTTAGAAAAGCTTCTAACTATGGATGGAGCTTTTTTGGATGCAAATGTGGATGAAGCTTCCAACATGTAGCTCTATGGTGTCCTTTCTTGTTGCAATGGTTGCAATAGTTCTTCTTCCTCCATGCTTTCTTGACCTTCTTTGAATGATTTTCTCTGGTGCGAATCTCATGAGGAGTGCTTACCTTAACTCTTCCATTGGAATGCTCATTGGAAGGTGGTTAAGTGCTCTTAGCATATTTCACTGTCTCAGACTTATTTCTTGAAGACTCTCCTTCCTCTTCCTTTCTGACATAGCCCAATCCTACATATCAAGGTAATTTCACCACTTGGACGAGATTCACAATGCCTTGGCCATTAATTCTTAGGCCCTTGCCTTCATATCCCATATTCTTCATTAGCTTCGAACTAATACCCGTAGTGTGATTTTTAGATGCACCAAAATCATCATCATAATGTGAACATGAAAATGAAGAATCACTAACATTGTTTACCTCATTTACTGATTCTGGAGTTGGTGATGATGGCTCCGATAAGACTTCGTTGCACTTCAACATTTCCAATGCCTCTTTCATGGCTTGTAACTGAAGCTACAATCTTTGCTACTCCCCTTCTGCTTCTTGTAGTAGTCTCCTCAATTCAAAATTCTCTGCTTGAATGCTCTAGTTTATCTCCTCGTTTGGATGATGAGAAAAATATGAAGAAGAGGAAAATTCACTTGAAGATAGAGATGAAGGTTCTCCTTCATTTACCGAAGCATCATCCTCTTCTCTCTCTTTCTTCTTCTCTTCCTTATTTGCCATTTTCTTCTCATAGTCTACAAACAATAAATTTACCGTGTCAGCCATCATGTAGAAAGCTTGACAAAAAGCTTTGGCATTCTCCATTTTCATTCTTCTTATTGCACATATAATCTCTGATTATCATTCACACTCACAATTTACATCAACAAAAAGACCACTCTAATACCAAACTTGATCCATATTTTTTTAATTTACTGACATTATCCAAGATATTTTCTTCAGTTGATGTCAACAAAATTTCATTAAAGATCAGGTAAAAACCATATGTGAAAATACTTAAAGAAGAGGAAACATAAAGGAGACCATAAAGACAATGCACATAATGCTTGATAATGGAGTTCGTCTAGTGTAGACTACGTCTTTGGGCCCTTCTTCAAGAGTGGGGAGCTTGCTTCATTCATCTCATTAAAAAGAAAGGCAAGTACATGGAAAAATACATCATTATACCTCCAATCCTGGGAGTGACTTGAAATTTGACTACTCAAATCACAACAATCATAGCACTAGTAGGTCCATCTCATCCTCCTAAGAATTTTGACTGTAAACATGACCTGATTCTAAAAGGCACATTGTTGTCTCGAACTCTGTGCCAAAGAATTAATGATGAAGGCAAGTTTCTACCATGATCCCTGAATTATTCTTCCCATATGGAAAAATTGATTGAACCATTATGATCCTTGCGAAATTCTGGTTAAAATTAGTATAAAGTTGGCTACATTCAAACACTGTAAATTTTGGCCCCATAGGGAATCTTTTAGATTCCTCACAATGTCAAAAGAATATTCTCTAAAAATATTCCTACATAATATTCCATCTCGAAATTCGTATGACAGAGTTCCACCTCCTAGTTCTGCATCAGGGTTTTTCCATCTCGATTCTGTCCTGCCTGAATTCTACACCTCACTTACGGCTCCACAATCCTTCCCATGAGCAAATAGATGATTTTGAATACTTAAGAGTTGGTGAACTTACCAATGGCCATCACTATGGTGCATTGGTTGGTTGCCAAAATAGATGGGTGGAGGTCCCTAGGTCAAACTTGTGGGCCTCCCTTGTGTTATATTTTTATAACACACCACCGACACATATATGTTGTCACCGTCATAACGGTCGATTGACCTGGCTATCTAAAACCCTACGCCATCATAACCATCGGTTGATAACATCACGGGTTATATATAACATGTTGATTTTAAAAAATTTCATATACATTTATAAACCATATAACATATAACAATGTCGTTGAATATGACGTTGTTCAACATTTTAAAACTTGTCATGTGGAACAGTCGAACCGATGCTAACCATTATATAAACCGTCAAGATCCATTGGAACTTGCCACTGGAACCATAAACTGATTTGCCAACGTAAACTACCCAGAATAACTATTTTTTGGCATATGGTTTGGAGCCTTGTACGTAAATGATTGTTGGTTATATATTTTGGTTGATTGATGGATGTGGTCAATATTAAACACTGCCACCGTATAGTTTAAATAAACAAAAAATAGTCAACTATTTTAACACCATGACCACTGATAAAGTGTTTATGATATGACTTGAACTGTTGAGTCGTTAACAAAACCCATCGAGTATTATAAGTGTTGGGTCGGGGTTGGTAGGTCCGCCAAGTTTTGTGGCCTGCCAACCAAATTTTAAATTCAATCCAACATTTAAAAATCGCCTGCTAATTTTAACTATGGGTCTACCGTTTGCCAACTCTGTGTTTTACTGGGCCCTTTTGGCCATTCTTGTGGTTCCACATGGCACCATCCCATTAGGTCACGTGGCAACACCCTATTAGTCCATCTCAACTACCACTAACTATAGCGGGGGCTGCCATGTTTGGCAATTCTGCCAAATGTAGCGGTGTTGCTACATTTATTTGGTGGTATGATAGATTTAGATGAAGTATACCAAATTTAGTCATACTGCCAAATTTGGCGCTCCTCCAATTCAATTGGCCCTCTTCTAAACACGTCCTTTAGCCCAGTTTTGACTGGGCATAACTTCCACATACGAAGTAGGATTAAGGCATTGCCTACACTATTGGAATCCTAGCAACAAGCTCTTTAATATGATGCTTCTTTTCTTGATATTTAAAGACTTCTATTTTTGGGCCTGTAGGGATCCACCTGGATTGGGTTGAGATGAATTTCCATTGCAATCCATGATGTTTAAGTAGGCATTTCAACACCAAGCAATGAACTTTATTGGACCCATCAATCTAGCAATGTAATATTCATGTACTAGGTGTATAATCACTATCATAGATTATTAATGCACATGGAAAAGGTTTTTTCGACCCAAGGTTGCTTGATAGAAACTAATTTCAAGTTCATTTTTGAGCACATATTCACAACTTTTTGATGCCTACAAAATCTCATTCACAGTCAAGGTCAATTTTTTTCTTCTTCGTGGAGTGATGGTTTTCCTATTAAAATGTTTCATGATCCATCACCACTAGATGATGTCTTTTCACTTAAAGTCTAATGATAAGACACAACTATTTAAGAAGATTTAGAATGTAGATTGACCCAAATGTACTTTTTAAATAGGGAATATTGGGATGAGAGAAACCATATTTTTTTTAGGCTTATAGGACTACGTGCAAAACCTTGAGTAAGCACATGTTGTTCAATTTGGCATATGGCATAGAGGTGTTGATGTTATTAAAATATTTGTGATCGAACCTATGTATAGCCATAGCCACATATATGTACAAAACATAACAATTATAAGATAGGTTAGATATGCTAATGTAGTTTGAAGAATACATGTTTATTGTGCGATATCACCAAATGGTGCAAAATAGGCACCAAAAGGTATGACACAATAGAGATATAGGGAATAAACAATTTTAATATGGATATCTTATGCTAGTGTATGATAGTGAATTTTGGAAGTATTCTGACAAGTTGAAGATGCATTAGTAGGGAGCCAATATAATTCTACAGAGAACTGGTGAGGGCAAAATTTAGCTCACAAAATTAGATGGTTAAGTAAAAAGTGATGGGTGAATGGTGTGTGCCTAAATCCCTATTTAATCCTAACCTTTGTGAAACAACTCCAAGCTCTCACTACTGGGGGGAGTTAGTGAGTTGTAATAGGATCTATTTTAATATTTATTTCGACAATTCCATTTCTACCAATCAAATTTTCGAAAATTAGTTTTAGCAATTCTAAGTCACCTCTAATTTTGTTATTTGTCACTTCATAGGTTTAGGAATAAAACAATAGAATAGATCCATGATTAGAAAACATTTTACCCAATTTACGTCAAAATATTATTTTTATAATTAGGTATAATTGACCACATAAATTTCTAAATATTATTTTTTAATATAGATAAAGTATGGGGAGTCAAATAATAAAAAATCATTTAAGTAAAACATTTAAAATTAAGACAATTTCAAGGCAAAAATGTATGTTAACCAACTCATGTTTAAAACCCAAGTAAGTTTAACATGAGTTAGTCAATGGAATTTTCTAACCCAATTCTCTTATGGTGAGTTTAACATAGGTTACTATTGTAGCGGATACAACCACCCTCCAAAATTTTACCTTCGCTTCGTTTTGGAGCCTCCCTCCTCGAAATCATAGCAACTTTCATGCATTGATCAGGTACTTGTGTTTATTTGATTTCATCTGAAGCTTAACAACTTGTGTTCACTCACTTGTACCATTGATCAACCACAAGTTGACCCAACACTTGGTTTACATGCGGCCATTGGGATGTCGGGAAAAACTGTGCAATCCTGGAGGGTAGTCTGTCTTCCCCTTAGGAATTGCACAAAGCAGCCCAACAGCCGCCCTGCACTAAAAAATGCGCAGAACTAGCTCGGCTGCACTGCTCTCTAGAAATGCGCAAAGCAGCCCATGCCAACTACGCTGTTCTCTGGAATTGCACAGAACTGATCAACTTCACTTCTCTTCGGAAATGTGCAAAGCAACCCAACATCACTACTCTGGAAAATTGCTCAGAGCTGGTTAGTCAGTTAGGGTCATTCACCCCAGAAACAACACAGAAGTTTTCCCTCAGTGGTTGCCCGTCGCATGTGCTGGTAGGCTGCCGGTTCCCTCAAGAACTACACAATCCTTCCTTGCATGCTAGGCAACTTTTCCAAAAAATAAAAAAAGCAAAAGAAAAAAGCATCCCTAGATTTTAGGGATCTATTTTTAGTAGCAGGAGTTACATGCAAAACCATTCTTAGAAACTCCCCACAAAGTGTCACTTTTTCCTAGATTTGTGGCATGCGCGTCATAAACCCTAATTTTGCCAAATCTATTCTGGAGGCATCTAGGAACCTTTGACACAGTTGGTGCAACTTTTCCAGGTACGTTTTGCTTTTCATGCTTTCTATCGCTTTTTAGTTTTCAGCTTGTATGAGTGTTGTTTCCTTGGTTTTATTGAATGACTATTGGCGTTTGAATGTTTTTTAGCTTTTAGAAGTGATGTTTCAAGTTTTGTGTTACCTTTATGTAGTGTCGCATGCATAAAACTATTTCTGCACTCACACTGGCCGTTGCGGCAACTTGCTTCATGAGCTTCTTGGTTTTGTCGTTTGATTGATTTATGCACTTGCTTGAATTGCATGCATGTCCAATTCACTCAAATTTACACCAGATTCACACACACACTTAGTCCTTCATGTTTTTAGGTTTCCATTGTGCAGATCCGAGCTTTCTTGGCCGAGATCTTGTCTCTCCAACATGCTTTGCACATTCCTGGTAGTCAAGGCTCTATCTTGCCTCCAGTAATGCGTAGAGGTTGCCCACACCGACTCTTAGCTGTGCTCTATGCAATCCTGGGAGGCAATGCCCCGTCCTGCCCATTGGAACTGTGCAATTCACAGTTCCACCCAGCAACCTAGCCTGGTTGTTTTGCGCCTTACACAATTTGAGTCAGCAGTCAGCCTCACTAGACTATGCATTACACAGTTCTAGTCAGTAGTCAGCTTCAATGGAAGCTGAGACTGCGCAATGCACAGTTCCAGTTGACAGTCTCCTAGCTTCTCGAAGTCAATGCTGCACAATCTTGCCCAACAGTCACTAGTTTGTTGCCTGAATGTTTCTCGAGTTGCTTGATGTTTTTAGCTGACATTGTCTCATCGTGAGTGTATTCTCTATCTCCAGGTACCACAGGTTTTTGAGCAGATTCTCAGCAGTACATGTATCATGACCCCCAAGAGAGCTGGATCAAAAGACAGTTGAAATCAATACCGGGGATGTGGTTGAATAGGGGTCTATGAGCTTGCCCGTTTACATAGACACACACATGTTCATCGAGAAAGATATCAAGATCACATGGCAAGACATAAACACTATTTTCTCAGGCAACTTTGAGGAGAATCTGGAGGACCAACAAGTCTATGTGAACATCCACAAGTCAGGATTGTACAAGGTTGCATGTAGGTTTCCCGTGTTCCCATGCGTAGATGTGATCCACTGGATTGTCTCACACACTGATCCTGATGACGAGGATACTGAGCATTGTTAGTGGAGAAAATCTTGCTTCCTTCGTGATGGAATGTTATCAACATATGCATCATTTTCCACTGCCGATGAGCAGGATGGATGCACCACTCTACAATCCCAAAAGCAGCACGAATACGAGAGACATCTTGAAGCGTTGGGTAAGGGAGCCAACAAATTTTAGAACGACACTCAACTAGATATATAGGATGAAGACACTAAGGAAGGCATACCAATTCTTGGTCGTCTTCACATGCCGCTTGTATGGCCAAGGGAGTACAGAGACCTTCCCGTAGAGTTGGGTTGCTGTGTTGGATCAGCTGGCAAGTGAAGGCAAACCTTTCAATTGATATGACTTGTTGTCTCTCTAGTTGAAAGTGCATGTATCCAATTGATCCAGGATGTTTTCGATTATAGATGTATCGAAAAGAAGTGCATATAAAATTGTATCCTAACACATAAATGTTCACATATGAAAAGAAGAAGAAGACACATAAAAAGGCATAAAAGTGAACACCAAGGCTTGATAACGGAGTTCGTCCAATTCGAACTACGTCTCCAGGCCCAACTCAACAATGGGGAGGCCTTTCTTATTAAGTGGCATGAATAAACAAAATTACATTCATTAATCTATCCATAAAGAGGCTTATACCTCCAATTCGCCTGGTGGCTATGAAATGAATGCCTGAGATGGAGTGGTGTGCAGCACCAAAGCTTCCCGCACCAATAGAAGAAGGCTCGAGTCGTGTAACTATTCATAAAATCTCAATAGATGCTCTCAGCCTTTGCGAAATAACGTGTTTCCCCCATAAAAACAACGCCTCCTCCCATGCTCTTCCCTTGATCCCTTTTATAAGGGATTTTTGGACAAGATCCCCTTTAAATCAAGGCTTTCTTGGTTAATAAGAGAGGTTGGTAGAGTGGAAGTATCAACGGGCACAACTGTTTCCTAGATATGGCCTCTTATCGTTTAAAACGATAACACTTCAAAAATCCCTAATACACTAAGAAATCCGCCAAAACCGTTCACCTGGATTTCAAATATTATTAAATCGGGCATATAACTTGTATCAGGTTCACGCTAAAGTCGCAATCGACGTTTCGCTGGTCCATAGGTCCTGTTCATAGGGGAGGGCTGATCGTCGATCACCAATATCAGCGTCGGCTGATCGCGTCGGTCCCGCTCATATATCACCCTGATAATGGTTCGACCAATTGGTGTATCGCCAATCTGATTTCTCGATCGCTGATATAATCATAGATATATATATGACCGCCAATTGCGATTGCCTCTGATCTTTCGATCCAATCTGATCGGAGATCGGCAATCGGGGGTTCCATGGTTCAATTCTTAAGTCTGCCCTCATGCAACCTCCAATTGTGATTTTCCTTTAAGGCTTTAAGACCCATTTCTAAAGGAAATTCCTGTTTTTTTTTTCTTAAGGATTGAAGAAACCTTATTTTGCAATAACTTCATCATCCGGACTTGGATTGAAGTACCGTTTGCGCCATTGGAATCAAAACGATGAGATCTCTGCTCTGGTCCTAGGTTGACTACATTTCAATCACTTTGATCTCTAATTTTTTCCATGCCATTGTATCTGAAGATCCACCTGGATTAATCCTCCACATTGAGGAGCTTTTGGACTGCCAAAAGATTTTCATTAGTCAATTGGCAAGTGAGGGTACTATGCATTCACTTTCTCTTTCTCCAGCCATCTGGCCTTGCTAGGATGCATTCCCTTGAATCCAACTTGAAGGTACTCTACATCTCCTCACCGTGAAGTCCTAGTTCTTCTGTCGAGGATGATGTCTTCGGGTAAATCATCGAGATATTCAGGTGAAAAATCATCGAAGGTAGGAACTGTGCCCACCTCATCAGTGTCCATGATCAAAGGATGTTCATACAACTTCAGTCTCTCCACATTCACTACTGAGTACATTTGCATATATATTGGTAAGTCAAGACGAAAGACATTGTTTCCAATCTTCTCCAATATGGTGAATGGTCCATACCGGATTGGCCACAACTTCTTTCCTTCTCCCTTCATCCTGTCTTTATTGATGTGGAACCACACCTTGTCACCCACCTAAAATTGATGGTCAACTTGGTGTTTATCATGTCGAGCCTTATAACAGGCTTGACTCTTTTCCAACTGTTCTTGCACTGCTTGGTGAATCATTTGGATTCGCTGAATGAATTGTTGAGCTTTTTCTTTATCATTACATCCACTTGAGCCATTCTCCCTTCCAATGACCATGTTTAAAGGGTCCTTTGGCAGGTAACCAAAGCATGTCTCGAATGGTGAACGCTGTGTCAGTGAATGCACTGCTCGATTATAGGAATGTTGTATATAGGGGAGATGTTCATCCCACAACTTGGGATGCTTCCCACAATAGCCTCGTAATATATGTACCATGGTACGGTTAACAACCTCTATCTTCCCGTCGATTTGTAGGTGAAATGTTGTGCTCCTTTTCAGTTTGGTGTCCATCACCCTCCACAAGCTGGTCCAAAACTTTCCAAGGAAGCAAAAGCCTTAATCCGACACAACTGATGTGGGTAATCCAAAGTGGATCCAAACATACTGAAAGAAAAGGGAAGCAGTCTTCTCTACAGTAATCTACTTTTTACAAGGCATAAGAATACACATTTTGCTAAACCGGTCAACGACGACATACAAATAGTCATGACCCTTCCTAGACAAAGGTATATCTCCTACAAAGTCCATTGACACAATTTCCCATGGAAGACTTTGAATAGGGAGTGGTGTGTAGAGCCCAAGTTTTCTATTAGAGGGCTTTGAAATAGAACACATAACACAACCCTTTACATAGCGAGTCACAATGTTTTTCATATGAGGCCAAAAGCAAAATCTTTGTACATGACTTAAAGTCTTCTCGACCCCAAAGTGTCCAGACACAAGAGAGGTGTGGGCCTCTTGAATTACATGCGCTCTTTCTCCTGTGGGAATACACAATATACCAAGGTGATACAACAATTTCCACCTGTGAATCATGGGTTAGTTTTGCATAAGCCTCCTTAAAGTCATCATCGTTAGCATATTGTTCAGCTTAACTTTGAAAAAACAATGAAGCCTTATGCAAAATAATAGAAGCAAAAATAGGAGGGCGAGATAGCATATCGGACACTTTATTGCTAGTGCCCTTCTTATACTTAATTACTAGATGAAACTGTTGAAGAAAGCCCATCCAATTGAAATGACGAATTTGCTGCAACTTGGTTTGTGACTGAAGGTATTGCAAAGGCTAATGATCTGTATGGATGATGGTCTCCTTGCCGATCATGTAGTGTTTCCACTTTTTCACAGTCTACACCAAGGCATAAAGCTCCATGTCATAGGTGGGATAGTTTATCACAACTTGAGAAAACTTCTCAAAATGGTAACAAATTGGCTTCTTTTGCTGCATTAGTACAATTCCCATGGCATAACCACTGGCATCAGTTTCGATCTCAAATGGCTGTTGGAGATCAGATAAGGCTAAGGCTGGTGCGGTGATAATTTTTTCCTTCAATGTTTCGAAGGACTTTTGTTGTCTTCCTCCCCATTGGAAGACCTGTTTCACACTTGTCAATGTGTACAAAGGTGCTGCAATAACAGAGAAATTAGCAATAAATCTCCTCCAATACTGGAATGCACCTAGAAAGCTACAAGCCCCAGTTACACTAGTAGGCTTAGACCAATTTACAATTGCTTCAACTTTAGCGGGATCAATTTTTAACTGACCATGACCAACAATATGACCTAGGTAACCCAAAGAGGTTTTCCCTAACTCACACTTTGACAATTTTACAAAGAGTTTTTCTTTCTTCAGCACATCAGGCACTTTCTTTACATGACCCATATGTTCAAACCAACTCTTGTTGAAAACTAGTATATCATATAAATATACAAGAACAAACTCATCAATGAAAGGCTGAAATATTTGATTCATAACCCACATAAAGGTGGCTGGAGCGTTGCAAAGCCCGAATGGCATTACCATCCATTCGAAAAGCCCCTCCTTGGTCTTGAAAGTGATTTTCCACATGTCGTGCTCCGTAATTCGGACTTGGTGATAGCCACTGCGTAAATCCAATTTCATGAAATATACAACACCTTTTAATTGATCCAATAAATCATCTATGCATGGGAGGGGATAGCGATTTTTTTACTGATATTTTGTTGAGCGTGTGGTAGTCCATGCACATCCTCCAGCTACCATCCTTCTTTGGCATTAGAACAATTGGCGACCCACATGGAGAGGAGCTTGGCCTGATCATGCCTTGGTCCAGCAATTCCTACACTTGATGCTTGATCTCCTCCATTTTGATTGCTGACATTCTGTACATGCCGATATTCGGCAGAGGGGCATCATGCAACAGGTGGATCTCGTGTTGGATCTCCCTCTGTGGAGGTAGTCCCCGCGGCTCCTGAAATAATACATTATAATCAACAATTAAATCCATTAACTCCTGTTTGTGCTTACCATCACATCCTTGGAACGCGTCTGCGAATTCAACCTCCTTTTCCCTGACGACCATAAGCATGCATGCCTTGCTGGTGTTCACCAACCATTTCATCTGCCCAATGCTTACGAGGCTGGCGTTAATTTTGTTTTGATGAGCCTGCACTATGTACTCTATCCCATCCTTAGTGATGTGGTATTTATTTTCATGGCAGAAAAAGACAGCTTTTTGACATATAGGTAGGGGCTCCCCAATACCATGCCACAGATGTCCAATGGTATAACATCCATCTCTACTTCATCTACCAGCTTAGAAGCAATCACAAATTTTACCTTGCACTACTGGGTTACATTCAATTTAACTTTATCATGTATCCATCCCAGTGGGTAAGGCTTTAGGTGCGGTTTTGTTTCTAAGCCTAGCTTCTTTACCAAAGATTCTGTAATTAAATTTGCTTGGGACCCCGTATCAAACATAGTTTCTACTTTGGTATGGTTTACTACTACTCTAATATGAAATAATTCAATCCTTTTTCTATCATTTGAAATGGACTCATCTATAGAACTGGTGCTTCCTAGTGATTTAGAATCAACAGGTGGTGTAAAGGTGCCTTTTGTTCCTGCTATTGTGACCAGTGCTTCATCTCCTGAATTTGATCCAAAGCCTTGTTGTGCTGCTACCACTATTTTTTGCTTCCCTTTTCCTCCATACTTTTTTGAACGCTTTTCTAGGTGCTGCTTCCAACAATGATCATTATCGTGGCCTTCTTTCTTGCAATGATCACAATAAGGCCGCTCTCCCTCTTTGATTGCTGCTGTTTTCTTCTCTTTCCCTTTCCATTTCGCTTTGGATTTGCCATTGGGAGATTTCAATGGTGGCTTTCTGGATTGGTCCTCTCTTTCGTTCTTGCTCCTGTTCTCAATATGAATTGATTTCACACTAGCTGCGTCAATAATGGTTGGTTCAAACAACAATAATGAATGTCAAATATAATTATGCAGTGAGCCAATATACTTAGTTACAAATTCAGGCGTATCGAGTGCAATACCCAAATTCAGTGCTTGCTTCCTAAATTCTTCTGTAAAACTCTGAACGTCTTGCCCTTTAAAGCAGAAGTAAAAGCAGACCATGAGGAAAAGAGCTTACCCACATTTTTACTGCTCTGCTATTTACTGTCCCACCAAATGAGAGTTGTGCTGCCCAGCCATAGAGAAGCCAGCTGGATTTTTTCCTCATCCTCTACGATTTGCTAAATCTTGCAATAAACCTCAATCTACCTGATCCAATTGTTAAGCTTTTTTGCATTACTTTCACCATAAAACACAAGAAAATCAAATTTAACATCTAATTTTAAAAAAGGTTTCTTCGATGCATCCTTTGGATTTCTCTGATTATGGTGGTGTGGGGAAGAAGAACCTTCACCACCAGAAGCAGAAGGAGGGGGTTCTTCTCCATCATTTCCATGTGCTGAACCTTGTCCTTCTGGATTCTTCTCTTCCACTTTTTCCAGTATTATAACTAGCTGACTAATATTCTCTGCCATTGAGTAGAAAGTCTTTTTGAAATTGCATTCCTCTTCAATACAAGCTTCCTCTTCAGCCATGTTTCTTCTTCGAGGTGCATGCCCTGCCTCTAGATTGAAAGGTTCTAGATTCCCTTCACCTCTTTGAAGCCTACCTCTTGTTAGCATACAAACATGCAATTCACATCTAAAAAGCCCTGCTTTGATACCACTTGATCCAGGATGTTTTTTCTTATAGATGTATAGAAAATAATTGCATATAAAATTGTAGCCTAACACATAAATGTGCACATATGAAAAGAAGAAGAAGACACATAAAAAGGCACAAAAGAGAACACCAAGGCTTGATAATGAAGTTCGTCAAATTTGGACTAAGTCTCCGGGCCCAACTCAACAATGGGGAGGCCTTTCTTATTAAATGGCATGAATAAACAAAATTAAATTCATCAATATGTCCATAAAGAGGCTTATACCTCCAATCTGCTTAGTGGCTATGAAATGAATGCCTGAGATGGAGTGGTGTGCAGCATCAAAGCTTCCTGCAACAATAGAAGAAGGCTGGAGTCGTGTAACTGTTTAAAACAACTCAATAGATGCTCTCGGCCTCTGCGAAATAGCGTGCTGCCCCCATAAAAACAACGCCTCCTCCCGTGCTCTTCCCTTGATCATATGGATTTTCGGATAAGATCCCCTTTAAATCGGGGCTTGCCTGGTTAATAAGAGAGGTTGGTAGAGTGGAAGCATCGATGGGCACAATCGTTCCCTGGAAATGGTTTCTTATCATTTAAAATGACAACGCTTCAAAAAATCTTGAATACACTAAGAAATCTGCCAAAATTGTTCACCCGGATTTCAAATATTATTAAATCGGGCATATAACTTGTATCAGGTCTGTGCTGAAGTTGCAATCGGCATTTCACTTGTCCATAGGTCCTGTTCACGGGGAAGGGTCGACAACTGATCGCCGTTCTCCAATATCGATGTCGACCGGTCGCATTGGTCTCGCTCATATATCGCCCCGATAATGGTTCCACCGATCCAACTGCCCGATCGCCGAAATAATCATAGATATATATATGATCGCCGATTGCAATTGCCTCCGATCCGCCAATCCGATCTGATCAGAGATCGGCGATCAGGGATTCCATGGTCCAATGCTTAAGTCTGCCCTCATGCGACCTTCAATTGTGATTTACCTTTAAGGCTTTAAGACCCATTTCTAAAGGAAATTCCTCTTTTTTTCTTAAGGATTGAAGAACCCTTCTTTTTGCAATAACTTCATCATCCAGACTCAGATTGAAGTACCATTTGCGTCGTTGGAATCAGAATGATGAGATCTATGTTCTGGTCCTGGATTGACTACATTTTGATCACTTTGATCTCTGAGTTTTTCCATGCCATTATATCTGAAGATCCACCTAAATCACCAATGACCAGAGTCTACCGAAGGATTCACAACCAATATTCTTCATGTCTGCCTACCTGCTCGATGCAATCTGTGCCTGTCAACAGTTCTGTTATCATAAAATCATGTACTAAGGGCTGCTACTCAGTAAGATCTCATGAAACTGTTTCAGACCAGGCTTTAGACTAAGGTTTAGCCTCCTTAGTCAGAGAGGGCTCTCTCACAGATTTTTGATATGCATTAAGGGCAATAAAAGATGGCTAACTCTTTAAACAGTATATGAAATTTAAGCTGGTTGGAACAACAAAATTAGGCTTCTCCCATTGGGCTCATGGAGTCATACACTTCTGCAGTAAATTATTAGCTACTCAATCATGGAAGCCAAGGCATATAATGTCTCAACACTCAGAACATTTCTCAAGAAGAACCTCAATTCAAAAAACATACACAGGAAGTCTGAGCACTAGGTGAATTCAGAGTGATTGCATATTTAGTGAACTGTAAAACAAGAAGAATAAAGACCAAACCAAATATACTCTGAGCATTTGAAGCACAAGATGAATCTTGGGAAGAAAAAGTACTGCTTCTATTACTGTCAAAGTCTTTTTACATAAGCCAACATGAAAACTCTGTTTTTATCATAAATCTCCAACCTTGATTACATAAAAGATTGAGCTATATATAGCAACACACTCTAACTACTTGGAGCTTCCTCCTCCAGCATGAGGGGAGCTCGATGACCAACATTTACTAACCTTATCTATCTTAACAGACTCATTAAATCTACTAAGCATGAACTGTAACTACATAAGAGTTCTAATCAAACTTAAACTCTAATTTATTCTCCTCGTATTTTGATTCCTTTCCAGGTCTTCAACAGCTGTCTCCTTCAGTTATGGCCATGATTGCTGAGATAAGGATGTATGAAACCAAATTAGTTTCAAATGTTGAACGTGCTAATAGTTCATGTATCATAATAATCATCCCCTGTTTTTCCGGCCCTTGTTTGTCGGTCCCTGTTTTCCTCAATCTGCTCGAATATATAATAGCATGTTTGAAACCTTTAATAACCCAAGGTATGTACCGCTGCCATGTTTCTGATGTGCTGTAGGCTGGATTGATGGACAGGTGTCTCTCTTTAAAATTCCTGCTCATAATATCAAATAGCTGCTCTGCGTTTAAAATCATCACCTACAGCAGTTTCGTAGCGCGCTACGAAACTGCTGTTTTATTTAAAACAGTTTGCCTTTTGTCCCGACAAGAATCTGAGAAAATCTGAATCTCGTTTTATCCTTCATCCCTTTTAATTTCAACTTGAGGATGGATGCAGTGCCTGGGACGTAGATCTCGCAATTTCTCTACAAGATTCAGTTGCAAATTCTCTGCTTCTTGAAGCTGGTTTGATTCCAAAAGCATCTTAGCAAGATGACCCATTCGCCTTATTGTTAATTGAAACTGTCCCAACTTACCTTCCTCCAGAATCCTTTCTTTGCCACATCTCTTGCAGAGGAGCCAGATATCTCAATCCATGTCTTTAAGAATAGAGCGCAGGCTGTCAGCATAAAAGTTAAATAGAATAGAGCATGAAAAGGATTTGCTGCCATATCCGCCAAGCTGGAAGGTGGAGTGATGTAATAAACAAGACCAGCCACAGGAAAAAATTGATCACTTAATGAATATTCAGACTCCTTCAATTTGCCCAACAGATTAACAAGAAATTTTCTACTGTACTTCCAGTAAAGCAACTGGGAAATGAAATACAAGTTTTAAACACATATCTAATCTCCTCCAGCTCACCATCTACCAAAAATTTGTAATTTATATTCACACCTTTTTTGTATTTGACATCACCCTGGTGGCCTTCAACACAATTTAAGATGTTCCATACCTTTGAGTATGTTGGTATTGATATGAAGACCAGATCAGAAAATGGTGCCTGAGGATATTCTGATATTCTGACATAGCCTGAGAGACAACATATTCATTAGCCATTGCATTTAAAGAAGATCTTACTGCCAATGCTAAATCTAATACCTTCTCCATTACTGACTCATCACACTTGTTTTCCACAGCATCAAGCACTTCAGGGTGAAATTTATTATCCCTTTTGCTAATTCTTCTCGCTTTATTCACTACTTTCTCTAAATTTCCACCATTACGAACTGAAAGGACAAAGGATGTAACAACAAGGGCATCCCGAGGTTAATCCACTAATGCCAAATGAAATGCTAGTAGAGCAACCCATAAACTACCATTGCACGGTCGATTAAGAGCAAGTAGACTATCCCATTTTGCAAACAAAACAAAAAGCATATTTGAACGATTGTTACGTCTTCTAAAACCTTGAGAAACAAGATATGCTGCTTGTATTGGAAGAAGAATTTCAAGGAGTCCAAATCTCCAAAGCAAACGCAGAGATGCCTCTGCTGCTCCAAATGCCAGGATATAGTTCATTTCCATCATCAGCCTTTGCTTTTCAATCTGTAGAATTGAAAGAGAACAATCTTGTATTGCACGAGCTGTATCTCTAGAAAATTGAAAGTTAAGACGAGCTGCAATCTTGATTGCACGTAATATTCGTGCATGGTCCTCTGCAAATGAGACATGAGCTGGAATTATTGTCCGTACCTTAGCCATTTTTAAATCTTCCATGCCACCAGCATAGTCATATACAACATTTTCATATGGGTCATACATCAACCCATTTATAGTGAAGTCACGCTTCATACAATTTTTCCAGCGAGCATAGTCACGATCATTACAGCTATGAGGCCTATTTGTAAACTCTTTGAAAGTATTTGTTCCCTTTCTTTCTGACGTACTAAAGCTTGAAACCTGATTAGAACAATCTCGTGTAGAAGATCAAATAGCCCCTTCTTTAACTTTTCTGCTTTCGTCAGCGCTTCTGGAGTCTCTTCGTTTTCCTTCAATTTATAAAGGATCTTCTTCTCTGTAGCGTACAACCTTTTGTAGAGTCTGAATTTCCATTTGAAGTAATGAAACTTCTCATTTAGCGTAATTGTATACATTTAGTTCAACATCTGCATATCGTGCTCTGGCCACCAACGTGTGAGCATGTACTCACAGCTACATGAACTTTGCTTCGAGATTCATAATCGATAACAAGCATACACGCAGGAGCTTGAGAGTATGCCACCTGTAAAATACATCCACCGCATAGCTATTTTGCATGACAGTTGCTGTGGATTCAAACAAATCCCCAATTTTGTAGCGCAGCCTAAAACATGTTGCACTGTGAAATTACAAAAGGCTTTATGCACTGCAGAAATACTTTAAAAATTATCACATGAGCTACAAAATAACCTAAAAAGCTTTGTGACACATGGTAACTCATGCACAGTTTCACACTTGGGTATGAGACGGGGATGACTGAGAATGATCAGTGATGGGTGAGAATACATAGTTGACTCAAGACTCTAAGGCAAACAAAAATTCAAACTTAGACTAGCACCGACCTTTACCATCAGACAAATGTAAGACGTTTGGCATTGAAATTTTGTCAGTGATAACAGTGGCTCCACTTGGGATAGTGTGCCCTTGTGGTACACTAAGAACATGCAGATTCAGTGCTTTATCCATTTGTGACAAACAGAAATTTGCTTGACAAGCATGACTATAGGAGAAAGAAAGCTACATCTACTGAAAAAAGCTCAGTTGACCTTGAGCTTATTTTTATTTACCTACCTACCTACCCTAACAATTTCAACTTCTTTCTGCTCAATCAATATGAAATTTCCAATATAGCCAATCCTCTGTTTTATCTGATATCTGATTTCTTTGACTGCATCGGAATTCAGAGCTAATATGATGGTGTGATGACCACTGCCACTGAAATGGCTTCTGATTTTCATAGAAAAGCTGAAACAATGGAGAGTAAAACTCTTCCATGTATTCAGCTATAGGATCCCAGAATACATGATCAGCTTGATGATTCATGTAATTTTCTGGCTGCTCAAATTGATCTTCAACATCAGTGAACTCTTCTTCAATTGTAAAAGAGAAAGGAACCAGCATTCTTTCCTTGTGTTCTGTCACAGAAAGCTTTTGAAAATAATGATCATGATTATGAAAACTATATGCCTGAATTTGACCTTCTAAATCTTCAATGTCTTTCTCAATGTCCTTAGCAACTTCATCTAAAAATTTCATCTTGTCTTCTGATTTACAGTCAAAGGACTTTAGATACGAGGACAGGGACAAAGAAAATTTTTGACCTATTTCTTCATTAATATGATCATCATTCCATAGTTTGAAACCCTCAACTGAAGGAGAGTTTGCCACCACATCTGATCTATCCATCCATTCATCCAAAAACATATACCACAAGTCTTCAAATGACTTGATGGATTGGGCAGGAAAGCTTTCAATCCACCGTTTACACTTCCCTTGAAATGAATCATAGAACAACATGATGCAAACATCCTCATGTTTAACTCTAAGAAGCTTAATAAAATCAAAGAAATCTGATATATGCTTCAAAGTTAAACTCAAATCTTCTCCATTGAATTTTGGACCATTCCTTAGAAAATATGCATCCTCGGGAAAATGATTTGGGAAACCATGAATTCCTGAAAAATCTATGCACGCATACCTTGAACTAAGAATGGTAGCTTCTGGGTCCTTCATAACTCCATTGGAATCACCATGAATCTATGAACTTTGAATTCTTCAACAATGGAGTCGCCAAGGTAGATTTGCAGCCTCAAAAATCACTTTGAACTCCTGCTACCTTCAGAAATTCAACCTTAAAATTTCGGGAATGAGTAATCTTTAGACTCCCGGCAGACACACCAAAATGTTATCACAAAATCATGTACTAAGGGCTGCTACCTAGCAAGATTTCATGAAACTATTTCAAACCATGCTTTAGACTAAGGTTTAGCCTCCTTAGTCAGAGAGGGCTCTCTCACAGATTTTTGATATGCATTAAGGGCAAGGAAAGATGGCTAACTCTTTAAACAGTAGATGAAGTTTAAGCTGGTTGGAACAACAAAATTAGACTTCTTCCATTGGGCTCATGGAGTCATACACTTCTGCAGTAAATTATTAGCTACTTAATCATGGAAGCCAAGGCATATAATGTCTCAACACTCAGAACATTTCTCAAGAAGAACCTCAATTCAAAAAACATACACAGGAAGTCTGAGCACTAGGTGAATTCAGAGTGATTGCATATTTAGTGAACTGTAAAACAAGAAGAATAAAGACCAAACCACATATACTCTGAGCATTTGAAACACAAGATGAATCTTGGGAAGAAAAAGTATCCTTTCTATTACTGTCAAAGTCTTTACATAAGCCAACATGAAAACTCTGTTTTTATCATAAATCTCCAACCTTGATTACATAAAAGATTGAGCTATATATAGCAACACACTCTAACTACTTGGAGCTTCCTCCTCCAGCATGAGGGGAGCTCGATGACCAACATTAATTACCTTATCTATATTTAAACTGACTTATTAAATACAAAGGTATTGCGTTGTAAATACATAGAGTCCTAATCCTATTGAAACTCTAATTCTATCTCCTCGTGTGCATGATTCTTTCTTGAGCTTTGACACCTGTACCATTTCTGTAGTGGCCGAAATATATTGGAGAGGCATTCACTGAATGAGCTGCCTTGGATTCTAACTGTGCAGATGACTCATTAGTTGGTGAAGATGTGTGCCCTGTTTTCACGGTTCCTGCCTTCCATCAGTCTTCATTTCCAAAAGAACATGCTTCAAGCTATTTAATACCTTTAATAACCACGCATAACACCATAT